>MPNW01001440.1:0-11830 GCA_011800805.1 Hirudo medicinalis
AAAGCAACAAATCCAAAGACACCTCCGCAACACCAGTAGACAAAGCAGGACAATAAAATTGCTCCAGTGAAGTTCACGTATGGTCCTCTTGCCACATAAACTGGCTGACTGGAAATTGGTTGAACCATGTACGTCGTTTGACCAGCGTACTTATTGGGTTGTTTCACAGGTGGTTGAGGATTAAGTATAACTTCTGAAATGTTTGCATCCGTCATGGCAGGATTCTAAACAGTGATTTGTAATAATTAAAGTTTGAAATTTGTTAAAATACGCATCATAAATGTCGTTTTTAATCAGTTAATTTTATTTATATTTGACTTTTCAACATTCATCGGTTTAAAAGAAATTAATTTAGGTTGAATTTATTTGTAAACACAAATCACTTGGAGAAGTTTACTGGTTGCGTTAAAACTGCAGGAATAAATAGCTTGGACATGAAAGTCATGCATGCTTTTAAGCAGAAGTTGAGCTCGTTAAGTGCAAAGTTTTGTCAATAAGTGCTAACTATTGCAATCACCATGATTACGCTTCACTGTTGTTATTATTTTGTTGAATAATTCAGTAATTTTGCTAATACATGCAAGTTGAATATGAAATTAATGTTACAATTAATTGTAATAAATAACCAAACACACTCGTGCTCACTGATCGAATGTTACAGACTGCCAAGAAATAGTAAATTTTATTTTTAGAATGTTAAATATTCAATATAATATTTATGTTTTCAATAAGCAACCTCGAAGCTGCTTGTGAAATGAAATATTTAAATTTATAAAAAAAATTCCTTTGCATCCCTGACATGATGAATTACAAAGCACTTGTGGAAAAAGCAAAATTATGTTTTGCGTGTCCAAAATAACGGCTTGTGCCGTACTTTAGCAATTTTCCATGCATTTCATTCTTTTTGATTTTTAAGAAAATTAATATTTATTAATATATTAATTTATTGTAATTATATTATATTATATTGTATCGTATCGTATCGTATTATAATACATTATATTTTATTATATAATATTATATTATATTGTATATACAATATTGTGTATATAAAATGCATTTGCACCCCAAGTTATAATTGCGCAATTATGTTAAAATTTTGAAGCTCTATGTTTTTGTATCTTTTTTAAATTACTTGTTCTTTGCTGAATATATGAGAGAGGAAGTGCTTATTTTAATGCAAGACGGCAACAGTGGCGACTAATAAAAATAATTATGGATATTTGCAAGATTCCGATGGGAACATATCTGGCCATATCATATCACATGGAGATTTAGTTTCTAAGAACTTAGTTTCTAGATTGACTATTCCTGGTTTGTCAATCATCCTTAGGATAATTCAAGAGTGCATTCAGCAACATGGTTAATGACATGGTAATAATAAAGATGGTGCACAGAACATTGATTAAGAACAAAAATTATTATACGTAACTGATTGTACCTAACAATACCTGATTGGCTTGCAAATTGGATGGGTTTTGTTCATATAAGCGGCGGTAATGGAAACAGTCGTATGTGTCGTGCTTAAAACCCAGCTTGCATGCCACAGGTGCCCTTGAGAAGGAGCGCTATATAAAGCGTTATATTCTAGATGCAAAAAAATGTAACTTTAAAGACAAAGCTTTTGTATGCCTTGAGAAGGGTTTCCACCAACGAGTTATAGTTGTCTGCCCTACAGTTTCCAAGAAAATTAGTTACTACTTACTGGAAGGACCATGCTGTCTTTTCCTTGTCAATAAGTACCTGGTCAAGTAAATCATCTCCAAGAAGTGAGGGGGTTGAAAACGTTTGACAATCATTGGCAAGGGGGAGGGGGAGTTTAAGATTAATTGACGTCAACAGTGTTAATTTTATGATAAAAAAAATCTAAAAAATCTAAACAGATGGATTTATAATAGTACTGTTAGTCTTTCAGATTTGAAAATTCTGTAACCTCAAGCTTGCTTCACAAGCGTGGCCGCTTTGAGGGGGTCAAGTGCCCAAGGGCCTGGAAATTTTTAGGGACCCATGTTAACGAAACATGCTCAACTGCACCGACAATACTATCGTGGACATAACAAATTAACACCTGTTTATCAACAACAAACCTTCAGCCAATGCGAGTGGCTGCCAAACGACAGAAAGAGCTGATGGCAATTATTGAACACAAGGAACTTTCTGATATTTTATGAGCTGAATGGTTAGATGAAGACGATCCTGATTTTGTGTGGCTTATAAGTTCAATAAAATGTTGGAAATGACAATTCCGATACTATGTCTATTGTTACAATAGAGGAACATTTGCTTTCCCGTGGAAGATGATAGAAGCTGACATTAAAAAATTGATAATATTCATTCTAACAATTATTTTATTTTCTTTCATAATAAAATAGTCAAAATAATATTGTTGACAAGGAGGAGGGGTAAAAAATTACCTTAAATTTGTTGACATAATTAATGAACGATCCTTACATGAAATAATTATTTTATTTGAAAGAGGGATCTCTCTGTTTGGTGTTATTACTGTGTCTGTCCAAAATGTCATCATAATCATAAATACTTAAAGAATAAAGAGATTAATTAAAAACTTAATTCTAAATTTAATGACTAAATTTGAATGTCCTACACATAACAAATACGGTAGTGTGAAATATTTCAGTATTACTAGCAAAATTAATATCTTTAATTTTAAATCAATTTTTAAAGTACTTTCAATGTTTTTAGAATACCAAATTCATTTTGTGTTTATCACATTTCATCGAAGTCAGTTTGTAGAAGCATTTAATTCGGTAATCCGAATGTTTACGGTTTTTACTTTAGTAATCGATCTTTCGTTTTCTAAGTGAGATATACGCAGTAATTAATTTTAATGTTGATTTTTTTGGACGTATTTTGAAGGCTTGCATATATTTTCATGTTATACTTTATTGTCTGTTATTTTGTAGACAATATATCCAACTGTAATTCCATTTACTTAGCCAGATCAGACGATGTCTGCAGGTATAATTTCCAATATGTTAATTTATTCGGATTTATGATTGCAGTTTTATGCTTGCAGATCAAAACGAGGATGAAATACTAACTGTTAAACCAAGTGGTGACATAGATTTAAGTCTTGTGGAAAAGAGTGTACGTTTATTATGTCCAGGTAATGCTGCTGTCATAGAAAACGTTTGGGGTGACATATGCTCCTCCTCACCTGCTAAGCAAATGGTAATAGGTGGTGTCTCAGGATGGTTTGTGGACATTTTATTACCCTAGTAATTAGAAGTTATTGTTAAAATTTCATTTGATGATCAGGTGCACAGGATATGTGGCAGGAAAGATTGGAAAAATGGTACTTGTTGCAGTTGGAGGAAGCATAATTATGTTACAGGTTATTTGGCTGATCTTGTTGATTCAACATTTCTTAGAGGTTTATTGGAGATTTTGTAATTTTTCAAATGGTGTGACCTTATTGAGCTTATAAGTAGGTTGTTACTCTGGGTATGCCCTCAACTTCATAACTCTCTTTACTTGCAAATGTTTTCGATGTATGAAAATGATTTCCATGTTCTTAGGGAATATATAAGTCAGATCATCTTATATTTCTTGAATAAGTTATTTATCACAATTTTAGGAGTTTGATTCACCATTAGCATGATTGCAAATTTTATGTGACAATTTGTAAATCAATCACTTTTCATCAGCTGGCTCAAAGTCAGGGTTTGGTTCAAATCAACTGGAAGGCCATTGAATCTAAAGTATCACAAACTCAAAAGAAAGTTAAACGGGAGTTTTCAGATAAGCTTCCATCTTTGATTGAACGGGTAAAAAAGTTTTGCTTTATTTGATTTCTTTTTTTACTTTGCTTTACCTACTGTATGTATGGTCACAGGTGAAAGATTACAGTAAGAGCCACATTTACCTATCTGGATCATTTTGTTTGGGTTTACTTTTTGGTGTTTTCAGCTAGAATTTGAGATTCACAATTGATGTACAATATTGAATAAACTTACAACATATTGTTGATTGTTCGCTAAGATGATTTAAAATGTCATTTTGCTCAAGCATTGATGATTGTATATTTAGTCACATGCCTGCAATTCTTCTGTACCACCTTAAAGGAACAAGTTTGATAATGAATCATCTAAATTCTGCATAACCCATGAATTACCATCACAATCTCTTCCATTATTAACTGGATCTGGGCAACTGCATTGCCTTGATCTTTTCTGAACTTGATTTTCGCATCCTGACCAAGGCATCCAGTTGCACCACTGCCCATCCACTACAAATACAAATACAAGGATTAATTCAGCATTTTAAAGCTGAATTCAAATTTAGTCTTGATGCTTGTTTCAATTCAGAAATTTTATTTCAGAGCTAATTGCAAGTGATGATTAAGTTATTTGAGAGTCTACCTGGATCTGAGCAATATTCATTATTGTAACATGACTTTGTTCCTATTGAGGACCCGTGGCACTTTTTACCTCCAAACATCGGTCTTGGATTTGTGCACCTTCTGTACCTTGTTTGTTGTCCTACTTCGCTGGAGCATGAAGGGGCATCACAAATATCCCATTTTGACCATTCGGACCACTGCCCATCAACTGCAACAAATAGATCTTTCGAATTGTATTTTTTTAAATATTATTGAATGTGATCCAAATTGCTCTAAATGTTGTTGTATTTGCCTAATCTTTTGTTGCAAATTGATTTTTTCATATTTGAAGTTGGTAATGTAACTGTGCACATTAACCATTCTGTGCCTCCTCACCTCTGCAGTTATATCTGAGAGTGCAGGGAATAATTTCTTTTGCTTTTCCTGGACATTCCATGACTAGTTCAGCTGAAGTGATCCTGTTAGAAATGATTTCCTCTTTGATGGAGTACCTCACATGGCAATTACGTGTCCTTTCTTTGGTTCCATCTCCGCAAAACAGCGAACAAGTTGACCACTCTGACCATTCAGACCAATCTGCCACACCTTTGCAATTGAAATGCTAATTGTCATTTATTTCAGAAAATTCACTCCATCTATCCCCACCTATGCATTTCTCATTTTCATAGCGACACACAGTTTCCTGAACTTCATCAGGGCAGCTTATTGTCAAGCATCTTCTGATCCTCTTCTGTGTTCCAAGACCACCACAAATGGTTCCATTACAAGCGCTCCATTCACTCCATGGACCAAACTCAAGTGATATCCTGCTTGCTGAAAATGAGCGTAAGCCGCACGTAGCGGCATTCATATTGTTTCATGTTGCGCCTATGACATACATGGATTCAGGCAGTGATTATTAATTTAAGGCGCTATTAAGTTAATAAGCACGATTATTGATCATTTCTAAACTCTTACTAATTGCTAATCAGATTAAATGTTTAATTAAAATCTGGGGATGTGAAGAAAGACGAATATGTTCGTCGATGGTAAATGCATCGCAAACAGGCAACGCATTCATAAGATACCGTTATCTTCTGCCAACCGATCGAAACAAATTTGCCTCTGGCTCAAGCAGATAAGCAGAATCGAAATCCATGAAAGTAGAAAATTCTTTAGTTGTGCATCGAAAGTCTCCAAGGAATCTTAACGCATCGTGCAAAAAAAGTTCTTGTAAGTAGACTGCATCTACGTAGTGAACCATCGTGTATGAGTGCTTAATGCAGTTTGTAATAAGGTATTAAAAGAACGGGGTAATTATTTTAAAAAAGAGGAAATCTTAGCTTTTTAATAAAAATGTTTTTTCCCCTTTGTAGCATTCTCGATCCGAATGTTGAACGATTGCAGTAATTTCATCAATAACTACTATTGCATCAAAATATACAATATTTGTTTGATGTTAAGTTGAACATAAATAGTTTTAATCGTTAGGTTTCATGATTTAGAGATTGCAAAAATTGCTGCGTTCAAGCCTTCGTTTTCCTCTAATGCTCCTACGGAAGTCAAGCTCAATAATAATTTGATTAGCTAATTCATGGGGCATCGTTTGCATAGCATAGCATCAGACGTACAGTATTACATTTGCATTTCAAGCTTTATCTAGAAACATCAATTTTTGTCAAATAAAAATGTCTAAATTCAGCAGTTACTACATATATGATAATTATTTATTATTACTTGTGTGTTACCTGCTTCTGCATAAAGATGGCACCAACAACATGCAATTACTACGACGAAACAAGCTTGAACGATTTGTTTCATTTCGACTTAACTCCTCCTTTCGTCTTTTGCTTTTATTGAGGGACATCGCTATGCGCTCCTGACTGTCAATCGAGTGAGAGGTTTAGTGAATTTAATAATTTATTTAATTTTGAATATCCCCACATAGTAGGGGATGCTTAAGATGAGATAACCATTTTAACGGCTAGACGACTGAAAATATTTATGGCTATTTTTACGAGATACATTTTTATGCATGTTCTATGGTTACATGTGAATCGATCGCTTGTTAATGATTGTGGTCAGATTACTTCGGACAACACACTTTTTTGCCAGAAGATTCTGATGGCTGATTGTAGTGCATTATATTATCCTGATTATGAATATGTACAAGAATATGTACAAAAAACATACCCATCACCCATAGTTTTTGAGAAATTTGGATAATTCACTTTCACATTAATGAGTTATATAATGAGGACTTATTTGCATTCATTTTACCCTAATGCATTTTATTTTAACAAATCCATTGACCCATTCTTCGGACATGTTTAAATATGATGTAATACTGTTATTTCTTTGATTGGTCAATTCTGTCATGTGATATTTTCTTATATAAATTAGGCCTAGGCTCGCTGCTTGTGTAAGTCCAAATCATCTTAGTTATGCAACGGACTTTAATCAAATAAATAAATAAATAAATAAATAAATCGCTGCTTGTGCTCCCGCATAGTCTAATGGTTAAGACTTCCGCATCTCACGACGGCAGCACGGTTTCGAATCCCGTTAAGGGAGCGTCGTCCAAGCCATCTGGCTATGCAACGGACGTTAATAAACAACTACATTTTATTATAGATCGCTGCAAACTCCTTGAGATAGTGGCAGACTCGGATGGTTTCTGGAGAGCGGAAATCTTCTAAATCATTTTCAGGCTGGATTCAGAAAAGGTAGAGGATGCGCTGACCAGATCGTCAAGTACAAGATGTAGCTAACTTCTTCCACCGATAAGAAGATGACTTTGGGAGTTTTCCTTGACCTAGAAAAGGCCATCGAGATGGTCTTGAGAGAAGGAATTGTCAACCAGCTCTTCCAAATGGGCATCAAAGGCAGAATGCTCCACTGGATACACGAGTTCTTCCAGGACCGCACCTTTCATTCAGATGAAAGTTGGGGCAGATGGGAAGATAAAGAAGATAAGCAGTATAAGCCAGCGGAGAGAAGAGCAATAAGGGACAAAATAAATTCACTGGAGTTAAGTTCCATGCTTAGCAATACTGCTAGTGTGGAGCTAACATACCAGTGGATTTATAAAAACCGCCGAAATCTGATTTGACCATCTATCACATTATGAACGTTGTTGTTATCTTTGTTTGTTGCTTTTACCTTCTGTTGTCTTCGTTGTTGTCCTATTCATCACGTTATGCTGAGGACATTAATAAAATACTACTACAGATCGCCCATTCCAATTGCTCAATCCGTTGTGATAGTGGACATTTTTTTTTTACATATATATATATATATATATATATATATATATAACTACATATAAATTTTGTGGCGAAACAATGTCTAGAAAGTGTTTAACTGATTCGGATTCTTTCCATTTTGTTTGTGGTGAATTCACATTAAAAGCTCAGAGAGAAGAACTAATGCCTTTGATAAAAAAGCCAATTGTATTTTGGTTTCAAAGTGGGAGACCAAGACAAAACATGGATTCCACACAAGTGTTGTACTCACTGTGGCTGTTATTTAAAGGCAAAAAGATCATTCAACTGATTGTTATTTTTGCATTATTCAAATACCAGGTTTATCATCATAATAAAAGCGTTGCATAAAGTATCCTCATATGCATTCAACAATTAGACCTTTAGCTCGTGATGGCATTTTACCAGTATCTCAACCATCAGAAAATTTGAGTTTGGAAGAATCTTAAGAAACTTCGAATGATGATGATGATTTGCCTTACTGTTCTCGTAAAGATCCAGATTATTTAGAGTCTTCATTAGTTCGTAAGATTTCACAAGAATAGCTTAATGATCGTGCAAGAGATCTTGATTTATCTAAAACAAAAGCTGAGATCTTGGGGGTTTCACTAGGATATACAAAATATGGAAAAACAATATCAAGGGAAGTGGAATACAAGAATGCTAGCTGATTATTGCTGGACATTAGTTAGGAAAGCTCCACGTGGTAGCTCTAAATGACAAGCACAGTCGATACAGAACTTTGTTAAATAATTTTAGTGAGTATTAAGACAAATAAAATTTTTTAAATGTTTTTTAAAATTGGAAGATGATATAAAAAACCAATATCATATTTAGAATCAGCAAATCGGAATTTGAGATAATAAGCCATTTTAATGTTTTGGCAAAAATAATTTTTAAATGTCATCGAAGCTATTTCCTGTGGTAAAGCGCCAAAATTTTAAAGATCTTGTTTGTGAATAAGTATTTGGCGGCTTCAATATTGCAGAAGCGTTGCCACAGATTGAAACGATGGGCAGATATGCTGATATTGACATCTTAAGTCGGTGTCAACATAGCTGTGATGACATAAACCATAGCATAAACATACGTCTAAATCAGCCGATTTCCAGCGTCATTTCACCGAGGCATTGGCCATTTGGCACTCGGGAATAGACCGGGTGTCAACCGGGAAAGACTGGTGACAACCTTGTCAGACGGGTGAAGACCTGAACTGACAGGTGACAGACGGAGAGACGAGTTTCGCGATTGGGCTAGCAACCCGTCGCGATGAACTTCAATTGCTGGCAAGTCAAAAAATTACGTGCCCACCGGGTCCCTGTCGAAAGGAGGAGGGGGAGGGGAATAACGGACACACCAATGACCCTACGGTTAACGACTGGATTTCCAATGTATTCACGATTTTCGGATGCGTATCGGAGAATGGCTTGTCAGTGAGTGTGTGTGAGTGTGGTAAAAGGCTTCAGACTGAGAGGGGACTTCAGATTCATCAGTCAAAGCTAAATGCGAAGGGGAGGTTGAGAAAGCGTTCAGGTTCAGCTGTGCATTCAGGTAAAACGCCGAACGATAACGGACCGGATTCACATCACAGTTCCGAGTTCCGTTCGAGTTTCCGGCCTCACGGGAAACCTTCCACGAGCCAGTTCCCAAAGAGGAAATAAAAGATATGCGGTTTGGCTGTTGAAGAGTTGGCGAGCGCATTGGCAAATGACGTAGAACGCGAATGAGCGTTTAATGCTATAGAATCTAAATTAAGTCTTTTAAGTTTTATCCAAGGTTTGAATAAAATTTTAGTTAAAGGATTTTCATCAGGTGAGTAACTTTTTCGTCGGATGAGGTGTTTCAAATAATACAATCCGTTCTACAATGAGATTAAATTCAATAATCACCTTCAAATCTATATATTAAATATTAAAAATGATTTGAGCAATCCAATTTGAGCATGGTTCAAACTTAAAAGTTCGAAACCAACAAAACAATACAAAGAAAAATAAGTTTGAACCATAGAACTATAAAGTTTGTCAAATTTCTATTGGTTGAACGTTTGATGTGTTATTGCGCGAAAAGCGCATTTGTCTGAGTAATTAAACAAAATAGTACTTGACAAAATATGTGATAACTAGAGCACTGAAATAGCTCGTTTCGGCTATCTTCATACGGAAATTAATTGGAATAATCTCTTTAAAATGGTATAAAAGTTAGCTTGTTACTGAAAACCTCCCTGCTCATCATTGTGAGAGAGCTAAATCTACCAGACTACTATATATATAAGTGAAGATAAGTGAAGGCTACAAAGAAAATGTAACGCTCAGTTTGCATGATATGGTTTCGATGTTCAAAAATCGACGCGAGTCTTTAGTCGATAACCATGTGTAAGGAGTTTGGGCCGAAACGTTTGGTGACGGGGGAACTCCTCTAATGATTCCCAGTCGTGCGCTCCGTGGAGTTTCTTAGTATTAGTACGTCTGAGAATCTAGGTCACGGGATCTGGGAAGTTGTGGAAATTGAAGTTAAACTTATTCTGGTTGGTTTGATTAAGATAGAAAAGAGGGGATAAGATGTTTTTCACACAGGAACATCAACATTTCAATATAAGCACTGCCGGATTTACGTATAAGCTGACCAAGCTGCAGCTTAAGGCTCCGCTCTCTTGGAGACACCAAAATAAAAAATAAAAAAAACAAAAATAAAAAATTAAATGAAATACATCCTACTTAAAGGAACAGTTCTTTTGAAAGAATCAATTTTTTGAAATTTTAACTGAATTTAATAAAATTGGCTAAAAACAAATTAGGGCGCTCACAATAATTTCATTAAAAATAAACTTGTCAAGTTTAATTAATTGGTTACAATTTTTATCGAGTCCAATTACAAAATAATAACAAATATTCAACACAAAAAGCAATGATAGACGACATTTTGAACTAGACAAATAAAGGGCCCAATTACCATCAACATCTTAGGTCCTCATCAAACTTAAATCCGGCCCTGTATATGTGCGGCCTTTACTCGGATATTGTCCCTCAGCTTGGAATCCCCCACCATATATATTTAATTGACAAGCTTGAAAAAGTTCACTGCAATTGAAAACAACAACTCCAATTGACCTACCTAATCAACGAGCCTCAGGATTTTTGGCTTCAGATCATTAGAGGAACGCCGACTTTTGTCTTTTGCTTCTGCAATAAACTTTTGAACGACCTCGTCGATTCCAATCTACTTGACAAGTTTCAACCACCTATCTGTACGGTTATCAGTTAAAATCTAGCAGTTGTAGGATCGATGGTGGGAAGTTCTTGTTAACAACTAGTATTTAAACGACAATATGGACGTCCTTGCCGCATGATGAAGTGATCTTTACCACATAGATTTAGATGCTTGATTACTCAAACTTTTCAAAACATTTATCACATGTAATGCTAATCTTTCTGTTTTATTAATATACATTGCTTTTTGTAGGTTTCTGTCCGAATAGAAACGAGTGGTTCATCACACAGACATTAGTCTACTTAAGCCTCTATAAATTCATGTTATGTTATATTAATACTAAAACATTTACTCATTGCTCTCCCAATGGTGTTATCCGCTTAAGGGCCACTATGTTTGACAAACGAATTTTAAAAATTTTACATCTTATAATAAATCAATTTTTATTTGAATGAAATTTTAAAGTATTGGTGCATGCAAAGCAGGAAAAATCACTGAAAAGCGGAAATTAAAACAAAATAAATTTGTGGCAGAGAAAAGAATTGCTTGAAAACTTGTCCAATTGGAATAAAACATTTTAGATGATAGTTTAATGGAGCCTCAACAGTGTCCATAAAGAGAACAATTTCTAACATTGGCTGTGATGAAAATAGAAAGAATGATGGTCAAAATGATGCCGGATATGATTCCAACAGCTGACATGACGTACGAACTGATCAACAAAGGTCTTGCAGAGTGAACGTCACCACTTGAAGCTGAGGATTGACCAACCACTGTTTGAAATATTTTTATTTTATTGTTCATTGTTCATTATTTCTACTCGTTATTAATTGATAAATTAATTTTAATTATTTGTTATTATTAATTAATAAATTAATTTTAATTATTTGTTAATTAATAGGTAATTAACTTAGGGTCTTATTGACTAATAAATAGCGTTATTATTGAGTAATAACTCATTTAGAAGTCGCAATTATGATATTCAAGTTTTAACATCATAATTTATGAAAATATTTGA
>MPNW01001441.1:0-11824 GCA_011800805.1 Hirudo medicinalis
CGGTTGCCAGAATATGCAGCCAGAATGAGGCCGGTTATTCCTGATTATGAATGGATCACATACGGGGAGCGGGTCAACAAACCGACATTACTAACTAACGGTTGTATCTAATACTGGGGGCAGGTCAGGACGTAGTAAAGAATCCCGCGCAATATCCTACACGCTGTGTAAAGGGAACCCGCACGATCAGCAGGTTTTCGCCAATCCACTCTGGCCATTTGAGACCGTGATCCCCGCACCGATGGTGGCAATGAACTCAGAACGTTTGGTACAACGCCACGTTAATTCGCTACTGCTGTCAGAATATTTATGCCATGTAGTGGGAGAAACTAAGAAAGAAAAAACCAATCTGAATAGCGAGTGGTTCTTTGGTGAAGAGTTTGGGCAGTCTGTATGTAACAGCTTTAAAATTTGGCTTGAACGCCCCACCCTGAAAATTGACAGTGCGCTTGAGCGCCTGGTAAACGGTACCGCGCTGCATGGTGCACGAGCGGAGTTATTGCGAGAAAAAACTTTCCATGCGATTACCGGCTTACAAAAACGTTGGCAGGGGATTTTCCAGGACCTCGTGAAACAGGAAAAGGAATCACAGCCAAATACTCCATATCGTAAGCGCCTGGAGCTGGAGAAAAAACGGCATTGTGATGAATACCTCTTGCGCGACCTGGCAGCGCGAACGTTCCTACCTGGCTATGGTTTCCCGACGGACGTTGTGAACTTTGATAACTTCACTATGGAAGACTATATCCGCGAGAAAACGTATAAAAACCGTAATAAGAGTGATCGTGAAGATAACGTTTCACGTTATAAAGGACTGCCTTCACGCAACCTGTCTGTTGCCATTCGTGAATATGCGCCAGGAGCGGAGATCATTCTGGACGGACGTGTGTTCCGTTCCTCTGGTGTATCGCTACACTGGCACAATCTCAATGCTGATACCAATGAAGCCCAACGGTTGGACCGCGCCTGGCGGTGCCAGAAATGCGGTACGTTAGGCTATGAAGAAGGTATTGGTAGCTCTGTAGAATTATTCTGCACTAACAGCGACTGCGGTGAACGAATTACTCGTGACAACACTCGTCAGGTGCTGCAGCCCGCTGGATTTGTCACTGATGCTTATGATTCGGTAACGAACAACATCGAAACGATGAAGTTTATCCCGGTAGTTCCGGCATGGGTATTTGTTAAGGCGGAGCGCTTACCGCTACCAAACCCAGAGATGGGTTTTATGGCGTCAGGCGCTAATGGGCATGTATTCCAGCAGAGTATGGGCGAAGGTGGACATGGTTATGCATTGTGCCTGAGCTGCGGTCGCGCGGAATCGATGATAAGCGAAAAAGACGCACCAAAATCAATGGAGGCGCATTATCCGCCACGCCCAGGAAAAGCGGATCGTGATAGCCAGAATCAGCGAATTATTTGCCCTGGTTCTACCGCGTTAAATACCAAAGTCACCCTGGGAGCGTTAGCGCGTACCGATGTATTTGAACTGATTTTACGTCGTCCACAGAATGGTGAGTATATTCCAGATAGCTCGGAAGAAGGACGTGTTGTTGCTATGACGCTGGCTGTTGCGCTGCGTCGTGCGCTTGCTGGTGTACTGGGTATTTCTGCTGCTGAGTTAGGCTATGCCGTGCGTCCGGTCAGGCTGGAGAACGAGGAATCAGTACTGGCAGTTCAGCTTTACGACGTCATTAGCGGCGGTGCAGGGTTTGCTTCAAGTGCACCATTGCATATCGAAGCGATACTGCAGGGAATGGTCAAACAGCTAGGGTGCACCCACTGCGATACGGCCTGTAGTGATTGTTTACTCGATTCGCAGACGCGTCACGATCATGACCATTTGGATCGCAAATCCGCGCTGACCTGGCTGGGGAATGATTTCAGCCATTATATTGGCCTACCGGACGAAGAGAAATTCTCGCTACCAGATGCGCAATACTGTCCTGGAACCATCGAAGATGCAGTACGTCGCGCAATTAACGAAGGGGCCGATAAACTTACGCTATGGATGAACGGGTCGCTCAACGAGTGGGATTTATATGCCCGCCAGTTCCGTGCGGCAATCCAGAACTACCGGCTAAAAGACAATGTCGCGGTTGAGATTGTCATTCCCGCTGGCGTTGACGATCCGGAGGTGTTGCACGAACTGGCGCAGTTTACGGCTATTGGCGTGCGGTTATGCCATGCCGAACAGGAAGTGTCATTCCCCATTGTGGCGCAAATCGCTTTCGCCGATCGTGTCATAACGCTGGCATCACGCAGCCAGCAAGCCACGGTGCCGGGGCCACACTGGCATCAGAATGACGAGCTGGTGGTTCGCAGCCAATGCTATCGCCCTGCTGCTCTGTGTGAGTTTGTAATGCCAGGAATCACAGCGAACTACAGTGAGCTGGTGAAAGACATTGAAATCCATAAAGAGTTGAATGGCCCGTTTTCGCAGTTTGGCCAACGCTTCTGGGATGTGCTTTTTGACGGCCATGAAAAAGTACAAAACCTGATGAAGACAAACCGAATTACCCATATTCACTATACCGATCGCTATCTGCAAAACCCGGTTGCGCTGGCGCTGCTGAGCGCTTTACTCAAACCGCTAAAAACCTTAATGACCAAAGATGCGGAAGTAGTGATAGATACCTTATTCAAAAACAAAGATCGCCCAGGGAATCGACCGTCCCACGACTGGATGAGTGAAGCTGATTTTCAGGATTTTGCTGACCAGTGGTTTGCTGCATCAATGGGTAAGGCGGCTGACATAACGGTGTTCGACTACCCGCGAGATATTCCACATCATCGTAAATTGATGGTGAATTTTGACAATGGCCAGGTGCTGAAGATCCGCTTTGATCAGGGGATGGGCTACTGGCGTATCGACTTCCCCTATGTCTGGCGCAGCTTTGACTTCAATGATGATGTCACTTCTCAGCTCCACAACATGGCGAAAGCTTGTATGGAAGGAAGGGTGATTAACGGAGAGGAAAACTGGTCAACGGATGTGGTCGTTGAAGTGATGGAATCTTAAGGGATTATCGCTCCCGATGCGTTGTCGGGAGCGTTTGTCTGCTATGTCTTTTTACGCGAGGGTTTCTTACTACCGCTGGCGGCGCGTTCGGCCTTGATTTTCTCCAGTAAGGCAGCAGCACTATTTTCACCGCTGATCAGGTTCGGGTTTTCTGCTCGCCACTGGGCTGTCAACTCGCCGCGAAATGCTTTTGCCAGGATCGACTGGGTGAGGTTGTTAACGCGGGTTAAGGCGCTGTGGACCTGTTTTTCGACGGTGTCAGCGTAGGCGAAGAGTTGTTCAACGCGGCGGACGATTTCGACTTGTTCGGGGAGTGATGGGCAAGGTATTACAGCTTCTCTGCATTGAGTTAAAGAGATGTTTATTTGACCAACTATCCCTTTTGTATCGTGCATGACATCTCTGACTAACTTGCCTTCACATAATACATAGTAAAGAAATTTAGATAACATCTTTTCTTTTTCAACTCTAAATAGAGTTATCGCTTGATTCAAATTCCACTCAGGGTACTGATCTGTAAGTATGGCGATTTTCCCTAGAGGAGGTCCAACAATGTTCATTAGAACATCATCAGGGAAAGCAATGGAACGCTTAGATTTTGAACGATGGATCTCGTCAGTGATAAATTGAGGTTTATAATCAAAATCTATTTTTTGATTAACAATATTATATACTTTCAGAAAAGGAATTTTCCCATTTTGTTCAAATGGATTATTTGTTGGAGTTGAACCACTTTGTACTTTAGTACAAATATCGCTTGCTTTTGGGTTTACCCAGGAGTTAGCAAGAATATTATTCTTATCTCGCCACTTTTTAGTTAAATCCCCCTTCACAGCCATCTTTAGCACCGCCTGACGAAAACGTTTCAAGATTTGTGGGATTTGCTCAAGACGTGCTGTAGTACTGTCTACCTGCGCCAGCAGCGTATCGAGTTTATCAGCGATGTTTTTTTGTTCGGGGAATGGCGGAAAGTTAATTGAAAGAGCCTTCAAAACTTCCAGACGTATTCCTTTTACCGTTGTCCCCGTTCCTAAACTTTCGATTAGTTGCGCTTGAGAACGGTACCAATGAATGAAGAAATTACGATCTACCCTGCTGGATAGGAATAATGCTTTTAAGTCTTGGTTAATTGCTGAATCAAAAGATGCCGTAACAATTTTACCCAAACTCATACGAGTAGCGATAATCGGCGTCCCTGCGGGAATTATGTTTGTACTGCTGTTTTCTACAGCATCATGGGTTATATGGTCGACAGTATCTGTAAGGATATGCTTATTCATATCCTTGACACTCATCCACGGAATATCACCTTTATAATAATCAGGGATTGCTTTGCTTGGAGTACCACCACCAATAATAGTGAGAAGTATATTATCCAGTTCGCTTCTTACCCACCCCTCCGGCAATTTCCCCGCACTCATTCCTTCACCTCACCGAATGCTTCATTCAGCAATTGGCGCTGAGCATCGGCTTCATCGCCCGCCCCTAACTCACGCATCAACGCATCCAGTTCGCCCAGAGCCTGTACCAGTTCGCCCATCGCTTCTGCCGCTAATACATCCGGCTCCGGCAGATTGTCGGCATCGATGCTGTCCTTATCCTTCAGCCAGGAAATATCCAGCGAATCGGATTTTGCCGTGCGGATCCACTCGCGGCTGAATTTGCGCCAGCGGCTGGTGGCCTGATGCTGGTCGATGTTTTTGTTCTCTTCACTATCAGCAACTTCAGCCTCTTCGGCGTTAAAACTCCACTCGCCTTCGGGGCGCGGGCTAAGGCCGTGGGGATCCTTGCCGTAGACGGTTTCAAACGGTTGCAGATGCTGCTCGGTAAATGGTGTGCGTTTGCCAAAGCTTGGCATATTGGTACGCAGGTCATACACCCAGACGTCGTCAGTACAGTTCTTATCCTGATTTGGATTGGCCACCGTACCTTTAGTAAAGAACAGCACGTTGGTCTTAACGCCCTGAGCGTAAAAAATACCGGTCGGCAGGCGCAGAATGGTGTGCAGATGGCACTTATCCATCAGGTCGCGACGGATATCAGTTCCCTTCCCGCCTTCGAACAACACGTTATCCGGCACAACCACTGCGGCACGACCACCAGGACGCAGCGTCTCGATAATATGCTGCATAAAGCACAGCTGTTTGTTGCTGGTTGGGTGAACAAAGGTACGGGTAATGTTTGTACCTGCGGCACTGCCGAACGGTGGGTTGGTCATCACCACATGAGCCTGCGGCAAGTTTTCACCGTCGCTACCCAGCGTGTTACCCAAACGGATGGCACCACCATGATCAAGATTGCCTTCAATATCGTGTAACAGGCAGTTCATCAACGCCAGACGCCGGGTGCCTGGTACCAGTTCGAGGCCGATAAAAGCGCGGTGGATCTGGAAATCCTGAGTGTCACCGTCAAGATCGTCCAGATCGTTGGTTTGCGATTTTACGTAGCGGTCAGCTTCAATCAAAAAACCTGCCGTGCCCGCTGCCGGATCCTGAACGATTTCACGCGGCTGTGGCTTCAGCAGATGAACGATAGTTTAATCAACGGGCGTGGGGTGAAGTACTGACCTGCGCCGGATTTGGTTTCGTTGGCGTTTTTCTGCAACAGCCCTTCGTACATATCGCCAAAGTCATCGCGAGATTTGCCATCACTTCCGTTGTACCAGTCAAGCGAGTCCATATTGCTGACCAGTTCGGTCAACTGTTTCGGTTGGGTGATGGTGGTGTTGACGTTCTGGAACACCGCTTGCACAAGTTTTTGTTCGTCGGCCCCCAAATGGACCAGCAGGTTACGGTAGAACTGTAGCTGCTCCTGGCCGATGCGGGATTTCAGGTCGTCCCAGCGGTAACCTTCCGGCAGATACTCCGCTTCCTGGCCGGTCTCTTTACACATTTTCAAAAACAGCAGCGAGGCGAGTTCATTGACGTAGTTTTGATAGGAGACGCCGCCATCGCGCAGGTTGTCACAAAGTTTCCATAACTTTGCGACCAGATCGTTATTGTTCATGTCTGATTCCCTGAAAAGCAGCGGCCCTCATTTAGGGCCGCAGAAGATATAATTGCCACGAATAATAACGCGTCAGGCCAGCTGGTCCCAAATGTAATCACTGAATTTATCCAGCACGCTATCAAGTCCATCATCAAAGGTGCGTTGCAGCATCACCTTACCGCCGCGACGGTGGAAATTACCGGTTTTGAACACATCATCATCAAGCACGACTTTCTCTTTCAATGCGGTGGCTAAACGGTCGAGCCAGGCCTTCTGCTCGCTGTTCCAGTCGTTTTCGCCTTTAATCCGCTCCAGAGCATGATCCACGCGTTCATCAAAGGGCTTTAACGCATCGCCGACGGCTGCACGACGGATGTGGCCGATAAGTCTTGCCGCAATGTCCTCGTTACGAGTCTCTTTCCATGCGCTGCGCAACGAGGACTCTTCGAAGTGCTGGCGGTCAAACCATTCTTGTAGCTCCACAAGGCCTTTACGGGTGAGATCCCGTGGGTGATTGATGACCGCCTGGAGTGCAGGCTGGGCATTAGGAGCGTGTTTTACCAATTCATCAAAGGCCTCGAGGAAATCCTGCGGCGTGTCGTAATCACCGTACAAGGATTTCACGCTAATCACCTCGTCATCAATATCGAGGAAGATGGGGGCATCGCGTAGGGCATTAATATCAGCCTTCAATTTTTCCAGTCGGGCGATAAATCCCGGCAGCTTGTTGAACACTTCCGCGCTCCAATGCGGCCCCTTTTCACGCAAGCGCATTGCCATGCTACCGAAGCCTACGCCAGCAGCATCCTGGCAGAGTTCATCCAGACGGCGTACCTGCTTATCCACTGCTTCACTACGGTCACGGTTATACATTGCCAGACTGATAATACGCTGCAGTTTGGCGACCAACTGCTCATGGCTGTGCTCGGCGTAGCTACGACCGTCCGCTTCAATGGTTTTGTAAGTTTCGGAGTCTGTGATTTCGTTGACCAGTGTTTTCAGTTCGACCTTCGGGCGAATCACCACGGGGCGCATAGTGTCTACGCTTTCCAGAGTACTGTAGATATCTACACAGTCGAAAATCTTAAAGCTGGTTTTGCCTACCGCCGGACAAAGGCGAGTCGCGCGGCCTTTCATTTGCTCGTAAAGGATGCGGCTTTTTACCTTACGCAGAAACACGATATTGCAGATCGACGGAATATCTACGCCAGTGCTCAGCAAATCAACCGTGACTACAATGTTAGGTAACCGCTCTTTATTGAAGCGTGTGATCATCGTCTGCACTTTCTTCGCATCTTTATCGGCGTCGCCAGTGATCTTGATGATTGCGTCATGTTCCAGCTGCGGGTGCTGTTTTTTAAATGCTGCACGTAGCTCTTCTACTACCATATCTGCGTGGCTGTTGGTGACACAAAAGACCAGTGTTTTTTGTTGACCCGTCGGGTCCAGGTATTTAGTCAGCTCACCGCAAACTGCACGGTTAAAAGCAGGGATAACCAGACCCCGGTTAAAATCTGCGACCTCAAAATCCTGATCGTCTGCCAGAGTGTCGTTGATCACTTCACCTTGCGGATTCAGACGCTCCACCTGTTCACCTTTCGCCAAATACACGCCATCCTGGGCATTGCGGGTAGTGATTTTAATCGGTGGATCCTGATCGATGAGATAACCGTCGATCACGGCAGTACGGTAGGTATAGCGATAAATCGGCTCGCCGAAGATATCGACTGTGTGTATGGCAGGAGTGGCGGTCAGGGCAATTTTTACGGCATCGAAATGATCGAGGATACGACGATAGGCCGAAACATAATCCAATTGGCTGCGGAACTGCAGTTCGCCTTCAGTTTGTTCTTTATCGAGAATATAGCCACGATGCGCTTCATCCACCACGATGCAATCATAACGGCCGACCGGCATCGGTTCATCTGACTGTAGGGTTCGTTTAACCAGTGACTGGACTGTAGCAACATGAATTTTGGTGCTGTCTTCCGGGAATTTATCCGTCAAACCTTTGATGTCGAAAATACTGTTAAAAGTATCCCCGTTGATGCGTGTATCTTCAAACGCCCCCAAAGCCTGTTCACCGAGTGAGCGGCGGTCAACAAGGAACAACACACGCTTAAAGCGCTGGGACTGGATCAGGCGGAACATTAATGCGATAGCAGTACGGGTTTTCCCGGTACCGGTTGCCATGGCCAGAAGAATTTCTTGTTGCCCTGCAATAATCGCGTTCTCTACCGCGCGAACGGCATCTTCCTGATAATAGCGAAGCCCCAATTCGCTCATACTCGGATTATCAGCAAACCATTGATTTTGCTTCTGTGGATCGCAGCCCAACATAGCCACGAGTTCTTCCGGCTGATGCCACTCTGGCAGAGCTTTTGGCATATTTGCAGTATGACGAACATCACGATACCAAATACCACTTTTTGTTTTTATCGCCGCTCGGTATTCGCGCCCATTGGTCGAATAGCAGAAGGGAATTTTGAATCGCTGACTACCGCTGGTGTCCTTCCAGCTAACCTCATATTCTGGAATGGCTTCATTAACCTCATCAGGTGAATTGTGCTCAAGCAACGTTTCACGCAGGTAGGCATTATCAAAGTATTTACTGTAGCGATATGACTCAGGAAGTTTGCCAGAAACATCTGTATTTTTACGTTTGGCTTCAATGACGGCAATGGGTTTGAGACCTACAAACAAGACATAATCTGCAAAGCCTGGATTACCATTTTCATCTTTACCGGTTGGCCATTCAGCAATCGCTTTGTTCACACCGGGTTCGGGGCGAGCACCTTTAGAAAAGCGTAATGTTTTACTGTCAGCCTGCCATTTAGCTTTGCGCAGTTGAGTATCGATCAGGAAACGGCTTTCTTCCTCACTCAGATCCAGTGTGCGTTTTGTTGCCTGGTTGGTGATCTCTTTATGATAGGCCTTCCGCTCCTGCTCAGTCTGTTTTGCCAGCTCTGCATCTTTTGCTGCTAGCTGTGCCTCCAGGGCAGAAACACGCGCTTTCGACTGCTCCTCTGTTTCATGCTGCTTGCCTTCCAGAATGGCAATATAACCGTTCAGCGCGATCATTTTTTGCTGCTGAGCATCTATCTCGGCCTGGCTTTGTACTTTTTCTTTTGCCTGTTGTTCCAGTTGCTGCTTGAGTGCTAAAACCTCCTGATGATAGAGGCTCTCCCCCCTTTCAGGCAGAACAAATACTGGAAGCGCGAAGTCATAATCTTTAGTTACCAGGCGGTAGTACCAAACGCTCAAACGAAAACCAAGCCGCAGGCACATCTGCGCATCATCCAGATCATTATGGTATTCATGGACTGCCTGGTTACCGATGCGGCGTAGCTTATGAAAAATTGAAAGTATGCTGTCATCAACGAAAGGAATCTTACCCAGCTCTCGCAGAAGATCGTGCTGGTTCTCGCATGGAGGAATATCCAATAACATACCCAGATGTTTGGCTGTGGCTTCGCCAAACATACGCATTTTTACAAGTGTAGTATTGGGATCATCTGGGTAGTTATTTTCTGCCGCGCAGGCAATAGCGTAAATAAAGTCATTAACGCCTTTCAGGAAATCGAAGTTGGATTTTTTCATGTGCGTTCCATGTCCTACTCAGTCACTGGGGGGACCTTAGCAGTTACGTCAATCGGTTATAAAACAAAGATGAAAGTATCTTAGCCTTCGCGGATTACTCGAGCAATTAATAGAATAACTGGTCTGAGTTATGAGCATGCAAAAACCAAAACTAGCAAAAAATAAGGCATGCCAGATGCATGCCTTCCAGAATCCCTTTTAATCAGCCCGTGCCCAACTTAGCAAAATCAAACGGACTAACCCCCTTATCCCGATTCGCATCCAAGAAATCCGCCCACCACTGCAACATTAACCTCCTCTCCCCCAAATGCTCAGCCTTATGAATATAAGCCGCACGTACAGAGTTACGTTCCTGGTGACTCATCTGCCGCTCTACCGCATCCTTCGACCACAAACCCGACTCAATCAGCGAACTACATGCCATGGTTCTAAAGCCGTGCCCGCAAACCTCAACCTTCGTATCGTAGCCCATCACCCGCAGCGCTTTGTTCACCGTGTTCTCACTCATGGGCTTACGTGGATCATGATCTCCAACGAAGATCAGCTCTCGGTTTCCACTCATACTTTTGATTTTTTCCAGAATGATCAGAGCCTGGCGGGATAAAGGAACAAGATGAGGAGTCCTCATTTTCGATCCTCGATGTGAATGCTTCACACCTTCCAAAGGCTCACGCTCTCCCGGAATCGTCCACATAGCAGTTTCAAAATCGACTTCTGACCAACGAGCAAAACGCAGTTCACTAGAGCGAATGAATACCAACAACGTCAGCTCCACAGCTAAGCGTGTTAGTGGTCTGCCAGTATATTTGTCGATACGATGAAGAAGTTCAGGAATGCGATTAAGTTCTAGCGCAGCACGATGTTGCCGTTTAGCTGTGGCGACGGCTCCAGCGATCTCTTGGGCAGGGTTGTAATCGATTAAACCACTTTGCACGGCAAATCGCATAATTGCTGTAGTTCGTTGCTGTAAACGCGCCGCCACCTCAAGACGTCTAGACATCTATACGGCCTTGATGGGAATAAGTAAATCTCTGGTTTTTAATTCAGCTATATTCCGCTTACCAATCGCATCGAACAGATTATCTTCAAGACTTTTAAGAACCCGGCCACTATGTGACTCAGACCATTTTTGATTGCTTGCGTGCCAGTCTCTGGCAACAGATTCAAAAGTGATGACCTCTTTAGCCTGTTCTTCTTTCACTGCACGCTTATGCTCACGAGGATCGACACCGGCAGCAACAAGCCTCCTGGCCTCTTCCCTCTTTTGACGGGCATCAGCCAGTGACGTTTCGGGGTAAACACCAAAAGCCATTAGGTGTTGCTTGCCGCCAAAGCGAAAGCGGAAACGCCAATATTTGGATCCGTTAGGGTGTATCAGCAAAAACATTCCATCGCCGTCTACTAGCGAGTATTCCTTTGCCTCAGGTTTTGCCGAACGCACCTTGGTATCAGTCAGGGCCATGATGGTATTCCTTCCATATGCTGCCGTGAGTATATAAGCATTATCGAACCAGCATATATACTCGGTTCTATACTCACAAGCATGTTGATGTGGGGTAACTCAGATTGACGTCGGTTGACTGAAAAGCGGGGCAAAGCCTTGTGGGGACTGGATTTTAGACATAAAAAAAGACCTCAGTTGAGGTCTATTTACATACTAATGGTGCGAAGGCCGGACTCACATGTAAATACAATCAAATGAAAAATAAAGATTAATTTAACAATCATAATGTATATGCCCCTTTTTGTGCCCCCAGTAAAAATTTCGCACCAAGTATGAGGAAGAACAAGAGTCGGAGAATTTTGAGCTGATTTATACAACTCCAATTTAGGAATTCTAACTAAATGTATACAAACTAAGCAGGATGCACCCATTGCATGAACAAAAATTCGCCACCCCTCCTAGTTTCCTTACTCAAGAAAGATTTATGGAAAAACTATGCATACTGTTCACGCATTAAATTTATTAATTTAAATCAATCAATTATAAACAAATTGCTCATCACTCGACTATGCACCACTGTGCACCTTTGGTGTGACCTGCTCCCCGTTGATTAGTACACCCCGATGTTAGTAATGTCTTCATATTGACCCGCTCCCCGTATGTGATCCATTCATAATCAGGAATAACCGGCCTCATTCTGGCTGCATATTCTGGCAACCGGCAGATTTCTCGGCAAATTCAGAAGGTGTCATCCAGCCCAGGGCAGAATG
>MPNW01001442.1:0-11814 GCA_011800805.1 Hirudo medicinalis
ACAACAACACCGTTGACGACCACTGAATCTACTACAACGGAATCAACAACAACACCGTTGACGACCACTGAATCTACTACAACGGAATCAACAACAACAATAATAATAATAATAATATATTCTAGATGATCATATTGCATGAAGATAAATATCGTGTCATTATAATAATATTACGGTGCACTTTAAGTTAAATTCAACTTCCAATAACGTCACCTGCTCCTGTGAGTAGCAAAACTTGGTAATCGCATGTTCGAGGTAAAAGTCGACTGCATGAAAAAAAGAAATTTTTTTAATTCAATCATCAATAATATCATTAACAAAATTAATTAATCTAATCGAGTGATAATTAATAATAATGATAATAACAATAATAATAATAATAATAACAATAATAACAAAACAATAATAATAATAACATTGCATTGTAGACCTTTTGCATCAAGTCTGCGAGGATTTGGAGTCCACATGAGGGAAGCCATCTGCCTGGTGAGGTTCGAGTCTCTTGCTGGATCTGCTCGTGTGTATTCACATTCAGATATTGAAAGTACGACCAGTTTAAAATAACAATAATAATTATGATGATAACGAAATATTAAAAATATTAAAGGCTCATTAAATGCACAACTTGAGGCACATCTTTTGGTTGGCATGCATGCCGAAGAATGTGTCCCCTTGCGAGCAGTAGGATTAAATCGAAGAAAATCAAACCTTGCACAAGGTCTGGAATTTCTGCTTGGTAGTTTTTTCCGATCCTCATGCCAAATTCTGCTGAGATTTCTAAATGATAAAAAAAATTGTTCTTTTTGAAACTATGAACAAAACAATCAATGCATTCAATACTTCAATGAAGCATGAAAACAACTTTCTAAATGATTTAATAGCATAAATACGACTAAATTAAATTGTGCATCAAAACTGAGCGTTTATTGAGATCTTTCTTGACAAATAAACAATTAAATAAATAATATTCGTACCACCATCGTGGCCTGCCATTTCAGTCTGTAAGCTTCTTAATCCAATCCAAGACTCGGCTCCGCAGTCGACAACAGGTTTGTTTACCTTTCTGGAAGTAATTGTTAATTAAACTCTTGAGAGGGCTTGAGCTATTTCCTGACTTCTAACGGTTGCTTTGTAATTAAATGAGTTTAATGAAGAATTTATTTTGGAATAAGAATAATTCTTTTCAGTTGTGTTTCTTAAAATATCTTTAGGACGTTTTTAACATAACTAAATGTTGACAGACGAAGACTAAATAACCAAGTATTTAAGAATGCATTCATAATTAGTGAAGCTGATTTTTTGGTCCTTTAAAACCATTTCAAGAATAAGGACGTTATGTCATAACTTAATATTTAATTGTTGAGAAAGGAATTCTGATAAAGCTAGAAAAACTTTGTGATTTTTTTTTAAATGATTGCGGAGTAATATCTTCAACCTTCAACTAGGCTAAATTTTTAGCATTATCTAGTTTAAGTACTTTTTACTTAAAAGTTTTTTTATGAATATGTTTTATGAATATGTTGAGCATCCGAAGTATTGTAACTTGAATATATTCAAATATATTTACATGAAAAACACTTAAACCAAAATAAATTGTTATTTAATAAAATAAATAAATTGTTACTGAATGAGATTTGACCAATCATATGGAAAATCAAAATCTGGGCACTCATAAAATAAAAGTACTTTCCTCTCTTTTTAACAACAACAAACAGCACAGGTTTCGGTTGCTCATTGTTTTGCTCATTTGCCGACCGACAAGGGTTTAAAATGACCATGAGATGCACAGAGAGCCTGTCCAGGGCGAGTGGATTGCTTTTCCTTGGTTTCAACCAAGATCAAGGTTTGCTTTTTACTTAACCGATTGATTGATTGATTGATTAATTTTCCCTCTCAAGCATCGGTGGGCGTGTTGTACTGAGCTACAAAGTACACTTATTGTATTTACAAAATGCTTTTACAAATGTAATGTTTTGAAGTTCTGAGGAGGTCTTAAGTTGTCGTCTCGTTGTACGCTATTTCGTTTAACTTTATTTATGCTGACATTAAAGGTGTGGCTGCGATTATTAAATTTCTTTATGGATTCGCTTACTGTTGCTTGATTGCGATAATGTCAGCGCCGGATTTACCCAGATGGAGGCCCTGATGCAGTGATCATGGTGGTGAAGGCCCATGAGCTTTTGTGTCAGTCCTGTTGCCCCCTCCAAAAAGCAAAAAAGGTTTCTTTGTTGGTGAGACCCCGTGCTGTGGCACATCTGGACCCTGCCTAAATCTGGCGCTGGTGCTCATTGCCATGATAATTAAATGTTCCATCTAGGAAACCATTATCCACGACGGATTGACGGATCATAAATTATGGGAATTAAATGTAATTAATTGTTTAAAATATTCATTTGAATCTTTTCATGACCAGTTTTAATTGGATGACAGGATGCTTTGCTTGCGGAATGGAAAACGGTTTCCGAATCTACAATTGCGACCCTCTTAAGGAAATAGTGAAGCAAGGTTTGGATTCAAATCGCATAAAATTTAATGAAATCATAATATTAATTGATCAAATTAATTAGTGAATAATTTCAGTAGTGTTAATTAATTTTAATATTATTTTGTAATTTGTCTCAACCATTTGCATTTAAAATGTTCATGTCGATAAAAGCGATTATGGGATAATTGAAGCCAAATATCAAAGAGATGGTAAATGGATGTGACCTGAGAATTTACTGAATATTTTGAAAACAATCATCATCATCATTCACCTGCATTCACAATGCAAATCTGATGCACTGTTTTATATGTTTTATATGCACTGTTTTGGACCATTATTCACTAAGCAATAATAATAATAATAATAATAATAATGGCAACAGTCGTAATGTGTCGTTCTCGAAACCCAGCCTGCACTGCCGCAAGCGCCCTTGGGAAGGAGCGCTGTATAAATGGTTGACAAGAAGCGCCTCTGATGCTATGCACGTGGCGCTATATAAATGAAGTACATTTACATTTCAGATTTCCATGGGGGTGGCATAGGGTACGTGGAGATGCTGTTCAGGAGCAACTTCGCTGCCATCGTTGGGGGTGGGAAGGTGCCCAGGTACCCCCCTAACAAAGGTGGGTGCGACCGTCAATAATGTCGTTATTAATGTTAAGTGATTAATTGGTTAATTAAATAAATTACTTAATTAGTGTTATTGTAAAGATAACGATGGTCGATCTCCAGTCGAATGTTGCTTTCACGATTAGTGTTGTGTGATTGCTGTCACAACTTGTAGATAGCGTTGTCGACATTATCATTATTGTCGTCGTTGTTGACTTGGTGGCATGTTTCTAAGAACATTTCAATGTTATTACCATTGTTTATCTAGTCAAAATTAACCTCCATGTTGTTGTCGCTGATGATGATGATGATGATTATCATCACAATAATAATAATAACCATTGGTAATAGCCACAATAATCATAATAATAGTTAACATCATCATCATTCTGTTATTCAACGAAGTGATCATCTGGGATGATGAGAAGAAGACCATACTGACCGAGCTGTCCTTCTCGTCGGAGGTCAGGGCCATCCGGCTGAGGAGGGAGAGGTGAGCCAGCGGTCTCCACGGTGACGATGCCAATTACATGGCTGTTGTAATGAGTAATTAATATTTACTTTCCATAATCATGTTATGTTAAGCAGTGTTTTTAATTCAATTTTTTTAAAGCCAGTTATATAAATTATTTGAAATAATATTGTTATTGTTATTATTATTATTATTATTGTTATTAATTTTTTGTTTATAATTGATTTCTCACCTCAGCATCGTGGTGGTCCTCGAATACTCTGTGAAAGTTTATTCGTTCAGTCAGAGTCCCATTCTCCTTCAGTCCATCAATACCTCTCCGAATCCATTAGGTTGGCATTTGATAACAACAACAATAAAATAATAATAATAACAACAATATTAGCTTCTATTATTATATGGAGTTACATTTCTGATTTCAGTTATAATCCTTAACAATTAAACATTTATTGTCAACAAATGAAAATGCTATTACATTATCGATAAAACCACTTGACCTTTGCATCCGTGCCCTCTTTTGGCAGGTCTGTGTGCCCTCTGCCCGAGCAGCGAGAACAGCCTCCTGGCCATCCCGAGCATCAAGGTCGGTCACGTTCAAATCGTGAACATCACCGACTTGAGCCAGCCCTCCCTGGAGATTGCAGCCCACGAGACGACCATCTCGTGCTTGGCCCTGAACCTCCAGGGCACTGTCATAGCAACAGCTTCAGAGAGGGTGAGCCTAGGGGAGGTGGGGTTCTAAAGGGCTCGAGCGAGGCTTCCCCTGGTTGCATTCATGCTAAGTGATGTTAATTACGACGTATTTTTACGAGTAAGCGTCGTGTAATTACAATGGGTGAAGTAATACACGGTCCAAAGAAGAATTGCATTTAAGTAGACGCCCTTTGGTCTTAACAGGATGTTGGTCGGACCATTTACATAGCACCTTGTAGGGCTTGTGTTGGTGCAGAGTGGGTTGTGAACAATATCATCGCTTGCAGGAGAGTGACCTCTTGAGTCAATTTGCTTCTGCTGTCGTGAAAAAGAGCCTATGAAAGGGATATCTTGGATGTCTCAGATAGCCACACTTCAGAATTTTCTATCATTTATTATCACAATTCTAAGTCTTATTTTCTAATTTATCTGAGCCGACAAACAAACTTTCGTTGCCGTTATTGTTATTATTATCACTGTTATTCATTGTTTACTTTGCTTCGGTAGCCCTGCAGAAATCATATTTTGCGCACAACGAGTCCTAGACCCTCCTAGGGGATGGTTTCCGAATCCCGGGGCTTGTTAGGGGGGATGCGATCGGCCGAGGACGATTGAATTAAACTTAACCTCGAACGCATCGTCGCAGGGCACGTTGATCCGGACGTTCGACGCCAAAACTGGATCCATGCAGCACGAGCTGAGGAGGGGTTCCAACCAGGCCGTCATTTACAGGTGAACTTTCTAATGACTCACAGGATGTGAGTTATAAACTTATTTAAATGAAATTTGAATTTTTTTAATTGCGTAAATGAAATTTAGGCAGGATGTTGTGTCGTTGTCTGAAAATAAATTATTCAGATTTTAATTATCAATAAGACCTCAGAATGAATTTCAATAATTAATTAATTAGTAATTAGATGATTCGAGAATATTGAGGCCAACTACTGTCGACTTGAAATTGCTTGTTGGTCGCTTCAGAAGACTGCATTGCTTGACAAGCCGAAATTCTTTAACATGCGCTGTGGTGGTGATGATGATGATGATGATGATGATGATGATGATTTTGCTTGTTACAAGCATCTAAAACAATCCTTTATGTAAATCAATCAACTGATAAATTGCATTGTATTGTATTTAGCCAATCTTTGAGTGCCTTGTGTGTCCAAATAGGATTTGAAGGCAGTTATTAATCACTCAACCATTTATATGGCGTCCCTGGTGATACAGACTGGGTTGCGGACACTTGTCCGCATTTGCCATTACCACATGCAGGCCAACCCAGATGCCAAAAATAATTTGCTATTATATTGTGAATAGCCGCTTAATATCAGTGTTATTATTGGTTGCACATGGATCACAATCATAAGTGGTCATGTAATTAACTATTGATGTATCACGATCATGACTGGTCATGTAATTAACGATCACTCCCATCGTCCTCAGCATCAACTTCAACCATGACTCCTCGCTGCTCTGCGTGGCCAGCGACCGAGGAACGGTGCACCTGTTCTCCCTGAGGGAAGCACAGCAGAACAAGCACTCGAGTTTGGCGTCTGCCTCCTTCTTGTCCAAGTACTTCAGCTCTTCCTGGAGTTTTGCCAAGTTCCAGGTTGTCAGTCCCTCACAGTTCATCTGCGCCTTCAGCAACTTGAACTCTTCCGACATCGAGTCCGTCATCGGTGGGTTGAACTGAGGGGCAGTCGTACGGGGTGATGATGATGATTTCTGAATCCCTTTTATTTTGGGGTTGGGAATTATTGATCGGTGTTGTTTTGTTGTGGTTGGCTCCAGGTTTGCAATGTCGGCATCTTTGGATGCTGGAGTGTTGTGAGCTTTAAACGTTTGCGAGGCCGAGAAATTAAAAATAAATAATAATAGTAATAATGACAAGATATTTCTACGACTTGTTTGCATTCTGCTGTTGACAGTGTTGACGTCCGACGGCAGTTACTACAAGTTCAACCTCCTGCCTGATCAGCAGTGCCAGAGGGTCTCCTACACTCAGTTCCTCGAGATGACCGACGACAAATGGTGATGAAGAAGATTTTGATGATGGTGATGATGATGTGTCAGATGATGATTGTAGTGGTTTCAGTGATGATTATGATCTTGGCTTTCTCATTCTTGTTGCCCTGTTTATTTAGGAGTTTTCACTGATATCGACCTGCTTGAATGAGGGTTATTATTATTATTATTATAAATATTATTATCGGAGGAGGAAATTTTGTCATAATTTCTTAAAATTCTTAAATTATGAGGCCTCTCCTTCTGGTAGTCTTGGGATGCAGTACGATGCAGGTCCAAGCTTGCAATCAGTTGATTCGAGAGATTGTTGTAATAATGCATTTTAAAATTATTCACCTTGAATAATTATAATAATAATAATAATTAATAATAATTATTGTTTTACAAAAGTCATTTTTTTTATAAACGATTGTTTAAAATTATTAAGCCTGCTCTAAATGCTTTTCTTACGTTGGCAATCTGTAGAATATTTTGACTTGGGACTCATTCGACACAAGTCGATCGACTTCTTCCGGATGTAATTCACCTGTAATCCATGCTTCGACTTTCTGAATGTTACTTCTTTTTATTACAAATAATAATAATAATAATTATATTGGAATAATATTTACTTTCTCATGGAACGTATCTTTGTGCTGTGGAATTCCTAAAAGTTATAAGAAGACTCGGATTAAGAACCACCTGCTTGCATCTCTTACAATGCATGTGCATTCATTCATGCATTCATTCATTCATTCATTCATTCATGCATGTGTTCATTCATTCATTCGTTCGTTCGTTTGCAGCTCGATGGATCTTTCAACTTGTTCACTTGTGCATCGCTCGAACAGAACTATTTGCATCCTTCATTAGCCTAGCATCACAACCTCACCTCACCATTTGTAATAATTGTTATTGTTTTTTCATTTTAATGTTGTAAAAAGTCTCGTTATTGCGCCGTTTCAATGGTCAATTATTATTAATAACTAATTATTAATGTCTTAATGATTAATTATTAAGTAATTGTCTTAATGATTAATTATTAAGTAATTGTCTTAATGATTAATTATTAGCCTCCGTTTCTGCTTTTAAATTTGTTTCGTCGGTCGACGCGTTGGAATTAACTTTGCGATTGAATTAAAACACAAAGTTGTGGGTGGAAGTTGTTCGTCGAGTTGATTAATCGCAGATTAATTGTGTAGATTAATTAATTAATCGGTTATTTAGTTATCGATGCAATCCGTTTGCATTGATCACGGTCCGATCTTAAAATCGAATTTTTATGAAGTTTAAAGCAAACTTTGCTCAGCAGTAATATTAATATCACTGGTTTGTTTGTTATATTGTTTTCTCAGCTGATGTCTTAGTGTGGAGTTAGTCTGGATATTTTGGATACTTTGGACTATCCTTTTGGATACTTTGGACTATCCTCTTGGATAGTCACATAATCATTTCCCTCCTTATTTGCTTGAGTTTGTAACGGATAGGAATGGTTTTGTAATAGATGAAAAAACATCAAATGGTCGATTAGTTGATCTGGTGGCCCTCTAAAGGCGAGGTTATCGAGTACAAAAACCATCTCCGTGGTGCAACCGAAACCATTATGTCCCCTCCTCCCCAGACGACGGTGCCAATCTTTGTAACTGTACCCCAGCGCTGTAATCCACTTCACAGTGCGGGGCTTTCTATTAGTTTGGCTCAGATTGGTGCCCAATGAGGCTTGACTTCACGCTTCTTGGGACTATTAGCTTTGATATTATCAACCGAATTGGACATGATCGTTTTATCTCGTCTCAATTTTATCTTTGCAGGACTTTGATCGCTCGGTTCCACTGGGATTCGAACCCCGGATTCATTAACCCGCTCGGTTCGAGTGTTTATTCAATAATCCTTGGTTGGCTTTTATGAGCCGAATCGGAGAAATTGATAAGAATTCTTAAGATGTCCTATTGGGAGTTTATCGTATCTCCAGCTAATGACTGCTCAGTTCATGGTTTTATTGGCGAGGTACTGCTATTGGCTCAGTTAGGCTTATATATGTTTGTAGTTATTAATAATAATTGTTTACAAGTTGTTACTCAATATTATTTAGCTGCCACCGATTATAGTAAACAAATGTGTACTCTCATTTTATTATGGTCCTTAGCTGCAATGGTAAAGAATATGAATGTGAATATGAAGCCACTAAAGTAAGTTTTCTATGCCATCATTATTACTATTATTATTATTATTATTATTGCTATTATTATTATTATTATTATCGTTATTATTATTATTATTATGCGACGATAGTCGATCGTTCCAGTTTAAGTAAAGTCCACTGAACCGTGACTCGAGAAAAATTGAAATCGCCATCACAAATCCTGTCCAACATCAACAACTGATTGAGGTAAAGAGCTTCAATGCCCTTGTCATGCGCGGGCTACCACAGGTGCTCCGACGTACACGGCGATACGCTTCATTGATTCCTGCGAGGCATCATGAAGACATTACTTGACCACTCGAGCGTGTCTGACAATAGGGATCATTGACCCCCTCTTGTGAACGTAGCGGTCGGTTGGTTGGGTAAGAGGTTTGGTACATAGATGGGTAGTGGATCAGTTGTTGCTATTATTTAGCTTTTCAATAATATGCCAATTGTAATTATAACATGTACTTATAATTACTTATACTTATAGCAGTGCGTTGTAGGTAGTAATAAGTAGTAGAAATTGAATCAAAATTATAATTTTAAATATTTAAGTTTATAATTTTAAATATTTAAGTTTATAATTTTCAATAATTAAGTTTATAATTTTCAATAATTAAGTTTATAATTTTCAATATTAAGTTTATAATTTTCAATAATTAAGTTTATAAGTTTCAATAATTGTTGTTGTCATAAAAATATCAGGTAATGAAACTATGTTATATACTAAAAACACTACAATAGACCGTAGTTATTCTCACCACGCACTGATCACCGAAGACCATCTTAACCTTGACTCTGGCTCAGTAGGTTGTCATGGCAACATAATTTATCAACGTAATCACAAAGTGTCAACGTGCATCTCTTCCACAGTGTTTGGGAACATACAATTGTACACTCTCAAATACAAACGAGCACAACGTTAGACATACAAAGCCAACCGCATCCAATAAGTACAACTTGGAGAATGACACCAGAAAACCCAACTTGTAACATGCGATTAATACAGACGCGTTTGTATTCGCAAACAATCAACAAAACAAAAAACAAAACAAGAGTGAGTTCTATTTGCATAATTTCCAATACAATTATTTCGAGGGGCGTTGGTCAACCACTAGACTGAACGTAGACTTTATTGGAGGAAGTAACATGAAAGTCTCTCGCGATGTCCATACTTTATCGTGTCTATTATCTTCTTTATTATTCCCACCCAGTCTCATCAAAGTCCACGGAAAGTCTCCTTTGGCACTTTCCGCGTCCTTTGTCCCTTTCTGGAGGTGACGATGGAGAAGCGACACTTTTTCTCGTTATTATTGTTGTTGTTGTGGCTGCTGTTGTGATGATGGTGTTGTTGTTCGAGATGTTGATGCTGTTGTTAATAATGATGATGATGATGACGACGACGATGATGATGTGTTGATGATATGAAGCACAATGATGATTGTGATGATGATTATTGTTGTTGTTCAAGTTAACGTCAACATTATTAGCTAACACTAAGTTGTTAACAGCTGTCGTCACTCTGTTGTTGTTGTTATTGTAGTTTAATAGGTGTCTGTCAACCTCAAAAAATAGTTACGTAATAACATCCTATTAATAACTCGATCGACGATAACAAAGGTTCGTCCGCTTCATCCCAAGGGAAGGATTCGAAACAACGATCAGTAACTGATCAAAACCCCCACAATAACATAATAAACATCAAGAAATATTGGGGGTCGAGATGAAATTGGATGAGATGGTCCGCTTATGTCTATTTTCTCGAATAAAGGACGATGTTTATAAACATCTTTTGAACCATAATCAAGCGTATTGCTGTCAAGGCAGAGGAAGCGGGAACTTAGCCACGGTTCGTCTTTGTCGTCTGCCAATAAAAAAGCGATTAGAGATGGTTTCTGAAAAAGATTATTATTTATTTACGAAATGAGTAACTACTACTTACATTATTACATTACTAAGTAATGAGTAAATATCTCTTACCTTGGAATCCAAACTTGTAAACTGATTATAAGTGACCAGGTTCAAATTCAAATCAGGATTACCAGGATTACCATTTTATTTATTCATAAAAACATCTACTAGCAACTACGTCATAATTCAAGATCTAATTACTAATTACAATCATGATTGATGTGCCTCAAAATGATATTAACCATTACCATCAACTTTGGGCTTGGATTAAGGCCTGGAAGAATAGGTGTGGGCAGTTTGAGAAATAATGTCAGTGATTTATTAATATTATATTATTAGTAGTAGTAGTAATTAGTAATATTTCTTTAATGTAATCGTGCACTTAATAAACTTGTGCACTTTAATTAAGCACTGTTTGAATATTAAGTAAGTTGTTGTCGATAAAGTAAGACTAGTATTACTAAGTATTACTGTCAACCGACGCTGAATATTCATTAGTTAGTGAATATTCATTAGTTAGTGAATATCCACCAGTTAATTATTCAATTAATACATAATCATTTAATAACACGCATCTCATCCCCATCAACAGACTTGTATTTGTCCTTCGACAATGCCCGATCGATCAGCAGCAGGTATCCTCCATAATTATCCATAGCATCCTTTACAAAAGACCAACATCTCTTTCATGGCAGGTGTGGAATTTTGGAGGAAGTAGTCATAAAAATGCATGATTGATCTCTGTCCAGTTTATTTTTTCAAGCGCACATTAAAGACTAACAGCCTTTAAAGACATTCAAATGATCTTCCGTTCCACAGGGCCGAGTGTTCTGTTAATGTCTTCCTGCTATTGAATGAATGAATGAATGAATGAATGAATGAATGAATGAATGGATGAATGGATGAATTGCTGGCGCATGTGAACTCATGCCTCGAAGAAGCTGTGAGAATTAATGCATTGATGAAGTTTGCATGCATGATGACTTTGGATCCATCTCTATTGAAACTTTGTGATTGAAACTTTTTGAAGCAATTCATTGATTCATTCATCCAGTTTCGATGCATGAAGAGTGAACTTCAGTTCGGTGAATTAACGTCGGTGAATGCATGCACTGATGCAAGATGATTGATGGATGGATTTCATTCGTTTCAGTTCCCCAACGAGTGATCTTCGCCAATCACATTTGGTGAATGATGAATCAACCTCGGTCTTGTTATATTTATAACGCTTCTGTTAATAACAAGTGCCTGATGATGATGATGATGATGATGATGATGGTGATGATGACGATATTATTACAACAACAATAATAATAATAATAATAATATAAAAATAATAACACATTTTTACAATCAACATTTTGAATAAAATATCTGTAATTGATTTTAAATAGAGTCATCATAATCAAATGAGCATATATTATGTTGCATGACTTAGGATGACCATTAGCT
>MPNW01001443.1:0-12500 GCA_011800805.1 Hirudo medicinalis
CTCTCCTGGGGTTTCTGGAATTTAAAATAAATAATGTTGTGAATGTAACTATATTATATATTATATTAAAAATTATATTATTGAAATATAGTTACTGGACGGAAGTCCAAACGACCAAAAATTACTTACCTTGTGATGCAAAAGGGTAATAAGCAGACCAAACTTATGGAAAAGGCAAGCCATAGGAAGATGGGTAAAAGCAACGAGAGTAAGACTGTTGAGTCTGAAAAATTTGTGTAATTGTGAATCATAAATTTAGGTTTTGATTTCATCGGAACTCAAACCTTTCGAATTGGTTGCAGTCGTAAATTGTGCAGTTGTAGGATTTGTTCCAGTTGTTAGAGCTGATGTTAGCGATTTAATAATTAGAATGATTTGTTAATTAATAATATATTATAATTTAATTCAATAAATGAAACTTTTTCTAACTAATAAAGGAAATAATGTTTTAGTTTCATTTATTTCATTCAAATTCCCTTGAATACCTTCCGAAGATTTTTGTTGTGAGGTTGTTGTAAGGTCTGCAGTTGTCTGAGCTGCGATTATGTAAATATACTTTTAAACATTAAAAAGAACATGTAACTAACGGTGATTCATTAATGAATTAGCAGAGTTATTCACTATTTTCAAGGTCACGCCCGCTACTTCAAATAATTGCTGGCATTCAGGTGTTTGTCCTTGAAAATTAGGTTCTCTTATTTTAGAATATGTCTGACTGCTTACAAAATAATTAGTTGTAAAAGTTAAATGTGAAAACTCTTTTCATTCGTTGGCGTCGATGCTATGGCAACGTTTACCTGAGGTGAGTGTCGTCAAAGAACTGGTTAGCACTGTGGAGGCTGTGATGTCTATAGAGAAAGAAATCGTATTATATTTCACCTAGGATGAAATACTTTCAAAAATTCAATCTGAAAAATTAGGAATGAAACGATGGTTTAACAATTGGACACTAATGTCCAGCTCAGTCATTCATCTCAGTCGGCGTATTTAACTATATTGTGTTTCAAGATAAGCCAGAAAAATTTAATAAATAATAATAATACTGCATAAATTATAAACAAATCGTAATGTTTACGTTATAAACTTGTATTAGATTACCTAACCTTTCATGCAAATAAGCAGAAAGCTTTGATATCCAAGAGGTTTTTCATACCAATCTAGACTTAAAACTGAAGCCCTTTTTTCCATGCAAACGAAATATGATTCGTTTGGTTTCGAAGCCGACAAAAGTGGACGATTTTGACCGAAATAAGAGAAGTACGCTGTTGTGTCTGCGAATGTTAAAATGATTTAAATGTTACAAATGTTACAGAATTTGTTTCTAAACTCTTACTTTCTTGATTTATATTTAACAATTAATAATTAATTAATAGGCGCCTCTGACGCTATGCAAATGGCGCATTATAAAATAACTATTATTATAATATGCAATTATTTAAACTTTGGGGATTTTTACAATTTACATTCAGGTGACATTCAATTTAAATGCTCTAAGTTATTCTTTTTTTTTAAACCGAATGCCTTACTTGAACGTAGCCACTTGTAAACAAGCTTCGAATATCCGACCCAGTATATCGTATTCTCTAGCAGCAAGTTGACGAAGCTTAAATTGGCCACTTGGTTGAATGTCATTCCTTCGAAAGTGGCCAGATGACCGTAGCCGCTGTTCACTAGTGACCCATTTGTGTAACAATAAACTTCACTCCTAAACCAACTGTTAGAGGTACGTCTGACCTCGTAACAATATCCTTTGGAGCAATTGCCTAAATTAAACGATTTCAAAATATAAATATTTTTTGCAAAATAAAGTTTATAATTAAAAATTCAATTATATTCGCAGTTGCATTATCGACATGTAACTTGAAAACGAATTCTTACAGTTTACGATGCTGCTTTAAGAAGTTCTACTAATCTACTAAGTCAATACATACAATTATTTATAATTATCTGTTAATAAAACTATCATCACAAACTTGGAGATAATGTAGATATTAATAACTTTTATAAGTGAATAAATCAAACAATTAACCTGGTACACGGCAAATAGCTGACCCAATATATGATTTGTCTGCACCTTGAAAATATAGTTGTCCTCCAGATAAATTCAGATAAAGGAAATCCTGGCCACGGCTTTCGTCGACAGTGAAATCTTTATTTTTTGATAAATTAAGAAATGGAAAAAAATGTTTATATTGGAATGATGAAAATGAGTTGCATCACATTGAATTTTGATTAAAACATGATTTGTAAATTTGCGCTTATGTTAATTTTTCGTAGTAACTAATTTACTTGGCAATGGGTGATCAAATATGCTTGTCCATCCATTAGCAACTACGCCAATTGTGTTCAACAAAGCAGGTCCTCTGCCAGTAATATTCGTGGAAATACTGTTAAACTGTTTGGAGTCATAAATTTCGAGCAGCCAGCTATCGTTCTTATGGCAGTAATCCTGACCATCTTCTAATTTAGAAATATTTTTAAGTTTTCCATCGCTGACGTAGCAGAATTGATCTTCGCAGAAGTCTATTGGCTGGCTACTTATTCCGCTAAGAACCAACAAAATAAATCCTGAGCAAGTTAGGATTTGCATATCTGCAAAAATCATCTACGTCGTGAGGCGATCTGGAATTCCTCTCTTATACCGCCATTACTCAATGACGCCACGTTCATGACGGCATGAACATTTTTCAACAACTTTCTGAGCGACTTTTGGTCATGATTCAATTGTCAACCTCCGCCTATTCTGTTAATAATACAGCGAAGATCGTTTTTGTGTGATCACTGAAGTAGGTCGTTTTCAGTACCAATTTGAGTTTCACGCCTGCAGGGTTCTGTTCAAACAAATGGTGGGAGGTGCACTTCTTTGAGTTTGAAAACATTCATAAGACATTGTTGACTGCTAGGCCATTTTCAGGAGTGGTTTTTGAAGAGCAACGCATTTACAGAACAACTAATCCAAAGAGAGATTGCTTCAAGTGCACAAAACGACATTCAGGTTCTCAAATACTGCGAATATTTTTTCAATTTTGTTTTTAGAGCCTAAGACATCGAGATATTTGGCTTGTCGATCAAGTCGGTGTCTGAGATTTATATGGGCATTGTACCCTTGTCATTCTGACACGACAGAAGAGACGTGAATGGAGCCATATTTGGAATCGAAGTTGGACTTGACCAATATTCATACCTTAAATATTATTATTAGTGTGCACACACTCAAGATGAATGACTCTGTAATATGATATGTCAGTTCATTTGAAAAGCTTCAGAACATATAATTAGGATTCGTTAATGTGTCAGGCAATGTTACACGAGCTCTCACATACTTGTAAAGAACATTAAACTTGCCCTTCTGATGATAAACCCCTCAAACTCCATATGAAGATCATGCTTATCCTCCTCTTGGTTGCCAGATAATTACATCAATGAAAAACTTTAAGGAAAATTCTTTGGTTACATTTATTTTGTTTACGTATTTTTTATAGCTGCTTTTCTAAACCATGATTAAATTGATGAGATCTTAAAAATTCAGAAGTGGGTTAATCGTGCCACACAGTATAAATGGTAAGTGAAAGCAAAGGATTGCAAGGCATTGGCAGACGTGGGAACCAGGTACCAGCAGTATGAATCTATCACTGTCAGTGATTTTTAAATACAGTTCAATCTGAAATTTTGAGAACTCCACAAATCCCATCGTAATGGCTTTTGGTCAAACTTAATTGTCGAGCATTAAATTCACATTTACCTCGTTATTTTCGAATTTTCGTCTTCATAAATTTCACTTTTTTTTTAATATTCACGACAAATTTTAAATTCATTATTTTAATTAAATATTCGATGGAAATGAATGAGTAAAGCTAAATTATTAAACCATAAATTATAAAACTGATTATTATTTAGTTCGTCCACCCAGTTAAGCATCTACCTCTAGCAGCCTGTGATTGGTCGGTTTAAATGCATTGTTAAGTGCTAAATTTGTTTGACAAACAAGTTAATCTCTTTTAAGCTGTCGAATTTTGAATTTTGTTTTAAAGGAAGCATTAAATAAATGAATATAAATAATTATTAAATTATTATTAAATTAATGTTATTATTATATTATTAGTATATGCTAGATTGTTACTGTAAATACACTCAATCGAGTAACAAATTTTAAGTTCTTTAATTAATGAGTACGAAATAGAATTCAAATAAATCTCAAATAAATGTAAAATAAGTTTTAAATAACTTTCAAGTCTAGCAAGAGCATATAATTCAAATTTTTATTTATCAATCAAATCATCTGAATTTCTCCAATAGAATTTTCTGAGAACATAACTTTGCTCAGCCAGCTAAAAGAACAGAATTCAAATAAGAATAAAACATGATTTTCTGTCAAGTTATTTCCTCCCAGTGGAGTGAAATTAAGAAAGGGAGAGTTTGGGAAATAGAAAATCTGTAACCCACAAAGTTTATAAAGCATTACATCGACAATGCACAATATCTATAATACATAATATCTTTAAGGAGACAGATATTGAGCCGTTTGGACTTTTGCATCGCATAGTAAAAGGTTTGAAAAGAGATGAAAGAGACGCCTTTAGACTTAAGACTTCTTAGACTTGCACTTAAAGTTAGAGCTTGCTTAAATGCTATTTTTATTGGGGTTTTTTTTTAATAAAAATATTATAATCTTTTAATAATGATGTTGATAATGATGTAATCATTTAGCGTATCCCGATTTTGTCTGATTTTCGATCTGTAATTTTAAGCATTTTGACCGCTTCACCTCTCGACTTTCAATGTTAGAAAGAACGCGAGGATGGTTTAAAACTTTCGCACTAATCATCATGAATTGCTTTTATCAGTTTAGGAATTTGTTAAAGAGTAGACTCAAGAATGCTTAGACAATGAATCACTTTTTGTAGAGACTTTTTGAAAAAATTAGACAAGTTCGTCTCTATTAAGTTAAAGAAAAGGTTTTTTAGCGCTGAGATTATCTTGAATCACTTTTTGTAGAGACTTTTGGAAAAAAATCGACAAGTTCGTCTATTAAGTTAAAGAAACTGTTTGTTAGCGCTGAGATTATCTTGAGCAAGAAACTCATTTCAGCCGACAGTTATCTCTCAAATTGTTCTGGCTCAATGAAAAGCTCAAACAGCATTTTAATACGAATGCTTGTGACGCAGATAAACATAAAGGCGGCTGGCAATTGATTGGTTCTCATCATTTATTCAGAATATTGGCTCAGGGCACTCTCAGGGTCCAATAATGGTCTCAAACTGATCGTGTGCTAAGTATGTGTTTTAAGAAACTGGGAGCGTTCCGACCAAAACTGGTTTTCACATATCGTTTTTAATAGCTTTTAAATATCGAAAAAGTAAAGCTGTAAACCACTTTCTGTATCTTAAATCGTCAGTCATGTCGCACGTAAAACAAGAACTGAAAAACTTCGGAGAAACTACTTCGTTTCGTGGCATTGCAAGGATAATAAAATCGAATGATAAGTTTCTGAAGTTCATGTGGATAGTAGCCGTCCTAGCCTGCACTGCCGTGTTAGTTTTTCTGTTCGTTACCCTCTTTACAAAGTTTTTCAACTGGCCGGTCACGACGAAGTTCGGAGAAGACAACAAGGGGAAAATTGTATTCCCGGACGTTACTGTTTGTTCTTTAAACAGGTTTCTCAACTCCATCAACAACAAAGACATTGAAGAATACTTTAGCACTGTTTCACATTTGAAAAACTCAACAGATAATTCGACCTCATGGATATTTGAATTATTGAATTCCATATCAGGATTTATGGTAAACAAGATCACGGACCTTGACCCCGCCAACTATGATATGTTATTTACCGAATGTTTGAAATTGATAACGGAATGTCAAGTGTTTTACGAAAATTGGCAATCTACTGATGAATGCAATTATAAAATCTCAGCAAATGCAGAATACGGCCTCTGCCTCACGATCAGGACCAGCCAATTGGACATCGCAAAGAACAGGCTCGTAAGAGGAATGTCTTTGATTTTAAACATCGGACCTCCGAATCTGAATACAATACCTTTCGACGTATCTCTGACATCCTCCCAAGCTCAGGGAGCCGTCATTTCAATACACCCTTCGGGAACATCAGCGGATATAAAAAGAGGACTTACCGTCGGACCGGGAACGGAGACGGTTGTAAAAATAGTCCAGACAAATACTGAAAGACTCGACAAGCCTCACAGTGCCCAAGGCTGTACTGAACAGAAAATGTTGACGGAATCGCCAACGGAAGCATACACTTTAGATTTTTGCAACGACCACTGCTTGCAAAAAGCCATCTTTCAAGAATGTGGATGCATTGCTCACTGGTTCGACGTACCTGAAACGCTCTCTGAAGTTCCATTTTGTGCCAACATTTCCCAAGCCTCAGACGACAGCAACGAGTACATCTTGAATATGATTTGCAGTGCCCTATTTGACATTTCTACTTGCGAAGAATGTAAGTTGCCTTGTAAGGAGATCAGTTACCAGTATAGCGTAGCCTCAGCCCCGTGGCCCCCGCCCAACTACCAGCTCTCGTTCTACCGTCAATACATAAAAGAATGCGACTACCCAGACATCAAGGAACGTTTCTTATCGTACGAGCAGTTCGAGCAAAACCCCACAAATTCCAAGAATATGACTCTGAAGGATTTGAAAGAAGTTGGAGAATCCTTCATGGTCGTGAAACTGGTCATTGAGAGCGAAAAACCGTTTCTACTCCAAGACAAGCCTTTCTACTCGTGGGACGTCATGGTCTCCCTGGTAGGAGGCATCCTCAGTCTCTGGCTGGGGGTAACGGCCATGACATTGTTTGAGCTTTTTGAACTTTTGTATCGAATACTCAAGGGTTGTAATAAGAAGAGCAGTGCCAATAATAGCAGTGCCAAGAATGGCAGTTAATTCGACCATTTTTATCTTGTTGATGTTCGTTGTTCATTTGCTTTGGCGACAATTGTGTGAATTGCTTTGATTTACAAAAAAAAACATGTTTATTTCTTCTTTTTGCATTTAATAAATCATCTAAAATGTAATTCTTCCCTTGAGGGTTGAAAACAGTTTTCAATGTAAACATTGAATAAAGAAAGCAAAAGGCCACCAAATATTTTCCCCAACAAGTATTCAATAGGATTGTTATGAAAACTTTCGCTAGGGTTTCTTCGTTGAGGTAACAGCTGGAAATCTGGAATAAGAATGCATAGTTACATTTATTCTTGTCCTCGGAAAAGCTGTAAAATATTTATATTTTTATCTGTAAGGATTATGATTAGGGTTAGGGTTATAATTTGGGTTAGGGTTATGATTATTAATTTTATTTAAACGTTTTTGGATGCTCTACACTCTGTATGTGGTTCTTATTATAAAGAGATCGATAATTCAATCAACCACGAAAATTGCGAACAAGGTGCTCTTTATCTATTAAGATTCTGATTAGGGTTAAGGCCATGGTTAGGGTTAGTGATTGTTAATTTTATTTAAACGTTTTTGGATCCTCTATACTGTTTTGGTCCATATTTTGAAGAGATCGATTATCCAATCAACCAAGAAATTTAAAAATTTGGGGCTCTATATCTGTTAGGGTTAGGGCTAGGGTTAAGGTTAGCGTTGGGATTAGCGATGTTATTTTTATTTAAACGCTTTCGTATGCCCTACACAATCTATGTGTGTCTATTTTTATGAGGTTAGGGTTAGGATAGATTTGGGGTTAAACTCTGTATTTCGCCAAATGCAGGAATTGTTAGAACACTCTGTTTATTTGTTCGATGTGTAAATACGACTCAATGACTTAACATGAAGTGTTGGTATAATTTGTAATTAATTATAATAATTATGATTATAATGTCATGCTAATTTTATGCAGCCGATTCACGACTGAAAACTCACGTGCAGTTCACTTCGGCCGAAACCAGTTCCTTTTGACATTGGGCTGGATGATTAATGTCAAATTTGAATAATATTCAATAATGAATAATCTAATTATTATGAACCAATTATCACATGGCTTTAAAATATAATTTTATAAATTTTAAGGCTCTTAGAATGTGAATTTAACACAGAAACTTAACAGAGGTCATCGTAAATAAACATTGCTACAAATCTTCCGCTTACTTAAATGTTTCTTTGTCTCGGCTTCTTTTTTCTGAAATTGATTTTATTTTTTAAATACTCATTGCAGCTCAATGAAAAATTATTGATTAAGCAATAACTATTGACTTCGTGGTGGCTTTGAAAATTGTGACATCGCATGACTAAGTGACTTGACTCTTCAAATAATGCGGCTATTCTAACACGAAAGGTACCTGATCTTATGAAAACCGTTCGAAACATAATTGAAATAATCAAATTAAATTCAGAATAATAACAATTAAAATCCATTGAAGGAACGAGCCTCTAAAATCATCACCCAAAAATACACCAGGAAAAATTGATGCCTGCTCAGGAAATATTGCATATGTTTTAGAAATAACTTAATAATAAGTTAATAATAACTTAATAATAAGTTAATAATAACTTAATAATAAGTTAATAATAACTTAATAATAAGTTAATAATAACTTAATAATAAGTCTTTTTTTTTTGCCTTTTCGAATCTAATTATTGTTAATGTCAGTAATAAATGCATAGAAATGAGATGAATTTCATTCTTAAATTATTAACGACAAACTTTTATCATAACTTCGGCTACCTAAAGATCTTAGCAATAAAAATTCTATTAACTAATATTTAATATTTAATTGCATTGTCATCATTAAAAATAATAACAACAAACAACTCTAGCAGTTTAAGATAATAAGATCTCCTGATTTGACAAACTTGAACATCGGCCAGAGTCTTCTCAGTCCCTTTGAGTTTGTCCTTGTTGTCTTTCAGCTCAGATATGATCCTGATGAGAGTGATGTTAGTATTGAGGTAACTGTCAGACAGGTCAGTTAAGGCTTTGGTCAGATTCGTAGAGTGCATTCTTTCCAGCCTGTAGAAGAAGAGCAGGCAGACTAGGCAGGCCAGCAAAAGAACGGGTAGGAATTTAAACCTCTGGTCCACCATGGTCATTCTGGTCTTGTTTTTTGGCCGGAACCTTCGTAAAGACGAATGTAGATGTTCTGTTTCGTTGGACGAGAATCCTTTTCAAGAAATGTCAACGATCCTTGGAAAGTTTGAGAAGCATCTACGTCAGAAACTCTAAGAAACTATATCATCGAATTTCTGGAAGGCAAAGTTGTGCAAAACACGGCCGAGAGCCACCTTCGTCAGACGCTCAGGTGAGCTGAGCATTAAGATTTATCGAGCGTCGATTCAGCATGAGCCTCTCACTGTTTTCTTAATGTTAGCAGGCCTGAGACACATTTATACTCTGACAAAAGAATTAAGCACGAGCAACTTTAGTTGAGAATACGAACCAAGGGTCTGATATTTGGATATCCCTGACATTGTCTGCTTAAACAGTTCCACCCTGGATTTCAACCAACCGACCAAGAGCAGCCCCACTTCACTCCGTCAATCAGTATTTTAAAATCAATCAATGAATTCCAATCCACTTGTAAATCTATCGCTGAAGTTTTAATCATCATCAACAGCGTCATCATCATCATCATCACCACCGTCGTCGTCGTCGTTGTCGTCATCGTCATCATCATCATCGTCGTCGTCGTCGTCATCATCAACAACAACAACAACATCAACATAATAATAATAATAATAATAATAATAATAATAATAATAATAATAATAATAACAATAATAATAAATAAGTAATAATAACAACAACAATAATAATAATGACAATAATAATAATTATGATAACAACAACAATAATAATAATAATAATAATAATAATAATATCAATATTAAAATCGTATCCATGCACTGCCTGCATTAAAGCCTCGGCATTTGACGGAAATCGTTCACATATTTTAATTTGAACGGCGCCAAACGCGCAGACGACACACATGGAAATCCTATGGAAGGCCTTATTATCCTCTCCACACCAGCCACTCCAAGTCCGTCAGATCCAATTTGGCTCCGATGGTTGATAAATCCAGGTGGATGAGTGGAAAAACCAACTTCCACTTTTCTCTTTCGATATCCTTCCACTCCGCCGGCTTTTCCAAGAGAGAAGTTTGTTTGGCAACGGAAAAGCGGCATTGGCGGAGGAACGGAGGAGTGATTTGGCGCTTTTTTTGGACTTTTATTGTCGAGTGGCTACTAAGAAATCGAAATGCGTGCTCATGTTTGTGGTGATGATGAGTGTGGCCTGACCTTTATCGATTTCTATCATCATCGCTATCATTTATCACCGCCCTCATCTTTATCATCGTCATCGTCGTAATCGTCGTCGTCATCATAATCATCAACGGATCACAGTTTTTGTAAAGTTCCTATTCTGAGAAACCAAAGAAAATGCTTAAAGTCTCCATTATGTTCTTAATCGAAGCCGTTTTTCTCCAAATTTTTTTTTTGTCTAAAACTTAATTTCCAAACAAAAATAATATCCAGGAAAATTCATTTAAACGTGAAATTCACGGACAAAAAAGGATGAATTACGAAAAATTGAATACACCCCGGGGTTGTTTGTCCTTTTCTTGCAAATCAATCATTCGCAGCTAGTTACGTGAAATGTCAATGCATTACCATCATCATCATCATCATCTTTTTCTTGTTCTGTTTCTCCATCACCATCATCATCATAATCATCATCATCGTCGTCATCATCATCATCATCATCATCATCGTCGTCGTCGTCGTCGTCATCATCATCATCATCTTCTTCTTCGTCATCGTCATCATCATCATCACCATCATCATCATCATCATCATCATCATCATCATCATCATCTTCATCATCATCATCATCATCATCATCATCATTATCATCATCATCATCATCATCTTCATCATCTACGCATTCGAAAAACAGACACCCCATTTTAATGATAGGCTTCCACCCTAGGGAGCCAAAACACCGTCAGATCACCCCCTTTTCCATGTCCTCCACACCCACGACCACTCCGCATCCTCCTCTTGTCCATCCATCCTCGTCGGGAAATCTGGAGTTATAAAAGGTGCTCTACACGACCAGCTCCTGGAACAAGATCTCCATCTTCCTAGGTGAGTGGGGTGGACGGTCGAATGATGGTATTTGTCAATTGATTAATTAATTTTGTTATTTATAAATTACTATTATTATATGATGATGTTGTAACATTATTATTATTATTATATAATTTAATATTATTTTTAATAATAATATCATAATAATAATATTATTATTATTATATATTATAGTATTATTATAATATATAATATTATTATATTATTATCATGTTATGTCTTTCTTCTTTTTGTCAACCAATGGGAGGCCATATTGATCCAAACGATTGATCCACAAATTGATTGAAATATCTTTTGATTGATTGATTGATTGATTGACTGACTGATTGATTGATTGATTCTTCAACAGGACATTTCAATCAGTGACAATGGCAAGCAAGAAATGTCTTCAACTGCTCATGACTGTAGTCCTCCTAGTTTCAATGTTTGGACTCCTCTTCAGAGTTCAGGCTATGGCCATGATGGACGGTGACAGGTATAAAGTAAGTAGTTATATTATTTAAAAATATAATTATAAATATTAAAATGAATATTCCAGAAATAATTGAATTAAGAATAAATTGTTCCATAATTATTATGACATATTACAATTATAAATTAATAAATTATTATTATTGTTATTTTTATTATTATTATTATTATTATTATTATTATTATTATTATTATTATTATTATTATTACTATTGCTATTATTATTATTNGTAGTAGTAGTAGTAGTAGTAGTAGTAGTAGTAGTAGTAGTAGTAGTAGTAGTAGTAGTAGTAGTAGTAGTAGTAGTAGTAGTAGTAGTAGTAGTAGTAGTAGTAGTATTGCTATTATTATTATTATTTTCTCATAATTAACACAATACTTTTTTAATTATAATAAACAATTAAACCATATTATTTGTTATTAACATCATAAAATCCATTCATTTCGTCTTGGAAATGTCGAGACAAATTCCATGAATTTTCGAAAAGATCAAAAGTCATAAAAGTGGAATAATATCTTCTGACAGGAAAATTAAGCGCCACATAAATATCGCCCCTGATTTGATAATTATGATAATTAATAATTACGTAATAATAAGTGGTTATAATTAAAATTAATTAATCGTGTAATTAGTAATTATAATCATATACTTAATAATTGTTATTAATTATTTGTAATTTGGTTAATTTTAGAAATTACAACTATTAATCGATAAAATTATATTTTATAATAATTAATAATTATATATTTAGTAATTGTGCTTCATGTCACAGTATTAAGTTTGTTTTTCTCTATTTATAGCAGTAAGAACTGGTCACAAATTTATGTGCCACAGTGTCAGAGGAGAAACGGATGATTGTAAACTGTCTTAAGGAGGCTTGAGTTGGAAAAAGGGTGGATGGGTGGATGAATGGGTGTCT
>MPNW01001445.1:0-11239 GCA_011800805.1 Hirudo medicinalis
TCCACCAACACTATTCGACAACAACATGTTATATTTAGCCGGATGTTTATGCTGTTGATGATATATTATCGATGTATTCAATCCACAAAGGACGAAGACTTTCTGACAGTGAAAACAGTGCTCATTCGCACCACCAATAACTTCATCGTTGTCGTCTGCTTTAAAACCAAACTGTTCGCAATTTACCATTAACCGGTTTATGACCTTTGATTTAGAGTTGATTTTGACATTAAAACGTAATATCAAATTAAAATTTCTGCTGCAACTCAACATCGACATTGCTTCAGTAGGTAATAAAAGAAATTAGTCGAAATTTAATCGTCACAAATTAATCGGAGATTAATCGGAGGATTAATCGTTAATATAATTATATCGTTAAATTTATTACCTTAAGTAATCCACTCGGTCGATGGCTCTCTTAAAAATTTCAGGAAGGAATTTTTATGCAAATGTTCAGCGACTTGTTTTATTAAAGATTGGATGAATTTATTGATTGAATGAATGAATGAATGAATGAAGGGGTGGATGGGATAGACGGAAAGATGGATGGATGGATGGATGGAAGGATGGAAGGATGAATTGAAGCTGTCTACTTATCAGTTCATCATTATTTACGTCTTCATGTTCTGCCATGTCGCCGTGTTTTGTGGCTCCCAAGATCCCCAGCGTCCATTTATTTCCTGCTGACGTCACTTCCTCATCCGAATCCCTTCTCTCGATGCTAACCGCTCCCAACCAATTTTAAACTCCCCGGACGACCTGCAAATGGCCCCCTCCTCCGACCTCCCCCCTGTGGAAAGTCCGTTTAATTGGAAAACAATTCAATTACACGAATGCAATCGATCGCCTCGAGAATGTGTTCATGAATTAAGCTACCGGAGCGGAGATGTCGCAGACGATTTATGACTGGCGCGAACTGCCAATGTAGCGTGGAAATGTGTCTAAGCTGGTTTTACGAGTCGAGATTTCTGCGAAGATTTTGAGTCTCTTGAGGAGGTTTACGATGCTCCATGCTGGGATCCATCGTGACTTTCGAATGCTCACCGACCGTTTTATAAGGAGCAACAAGTGGGCAAGGTGTTGATTTGCTTCTCAGTCGGGTTTTGTGTTGCTGCTCTTTTTGTTGTTGTCGGTTGTTGTTGTTGTTGTTGTTGGTCGTGATTGTTGTTGTCGGTTGTTATTGTTGTTGTAGAAGGATGGAAAGATGTCATTAATTGAAGGTTAATGAACAAATAATTAAAATTATTTCCTAATTAAGTTTTACTTTATCGAGGTTGTCTTAAGCCCACCGGTGATGTTTTCCAAGCACACCCGACAATGAATGGTGTCTCGGAAATAAGAAAGCCATTAAGCATTGAGCCTCTCACGTTGTGAACTTTCAATATCACCTGATCCTAATCAGAATTAATTCTTACTCACCTGAGATTTTCACCTCTCGAAATAATTTCTAAAGAGGTTTAAGATTCTGAATGGCTTGACATCCACTCAGATTCTTAATTATGAAGTTTGCATTTTAACTGATTGCTTTCAACACTAATTAGTTAATAATTATTAATCACCACTTATTAATTATTAATTATCACTTAATAATTATTTATTAGTTATTAATTATTAATTAAACAAAACCAAAATTCGGGACTAAAACCAGCACCGGTCTTAACCCCATAAACAGTGACATTCCCAAATGAGTTGACATTCCTTAAAAAAAACGTGATTTTTGATCGAAAATGTTTGCACTGATTCAATATTTTCCATTTAATTTCCATTTATTTTCCATTTATTTGCCACTTGGAAACCTCAACATAAACACGTCAAACTGGAAACATGCGTCACTTTGGATGACGAGACAAACAACCGAGTGGAATATGGAATGAGATCGAATGAACGAACGAACGAACGAACGAATGAATGAACGAATGAATGAACGAACGAACGAATGAACGAACGAATGAATGAACGAACGAACGACAGAACGAACGAACGTGCGAGGATGAAAGCATAAAGACAAAACATCCGTGTGGGATGAAAGCCACGGAGGGTCTTTTGCATTGGAAAATTGAGTTCTGGATCGATGCTCTGCCTGCAACAGTTGGCAAGGAAGGTTCTTTTGTGGACTTCTCGATTCGAACATCTCCTTAGAGGATGGAAGACAGGAAAAAGAGGTAAGACTTTGTGACGCAGTTGCTTTTATGTTCAGTGACAGAAAAATGGAAAGGCAACTGGAATTGGAGTGAGCGTCATTAATAATGCATTTGCAATGCACCTTTATTAATGCACGGGCGATGGATATTTTTATGCGGGCCAGCATGGTCGCTAATCTGCTCAATATATACAGAATAAATGCAGCATGAGCTTGATATTTTCCATTCGATGACGACGGCGATGATGATGATGATGATGATGATGATGATGATGATTATGATGATGATGATGATCAGGGCCGCCGACAGAAATTTCTGGCACTACGGGCCCCTAAACTGGAGATTTATTTTTACAACCTCCCCACAGCAGTTGGTGTGAACACCTACAAGCAGCCAAGTTATGTTTAATTTGTGTTTTAATGGAAAAGCGAAAAATAGTCATGATTATAATATTTTAAGACCCAAAAATTGCCGGGCCCCGGGCATTTGTTCCCCTGCGGGCGGGCTCAGGCTCGGCGACCCTGATGATGATGATGATGATGATGATGATGACGATGACGATGATAGGGAACTAAATTTTGCAACCCGATGACATGATTTCTCACTCGAAAGAAGATCCGCTAACATCCTCATGTTGTCCATTTTTCGGATAAAATGCTCAGAAACGGATCAGAACAAATTTGATTTCAAATTTCAAAACAAGATTTCAAATCGTAAAACACCGGATTCGTTTAACATTTTGAAATGTTTTCATTTGAGTTTATTCATTTTTTTTTAAAACCGAAAAAATTGCGATTTGAAAGAACATTGTTTGTCGGTGGAACTTGGAAAGTGAAGATGAATGCGGAAGGATGAATGAAAATGGAGTCAATGTTTCAAGATGTTGTTGGTATTTCTAATAATAATTACCGATTTATGGCTGAAATTTCAACAAATATTGTCGCTAAATAATTTCATAATAATCTGGATTAATAATTAACAATAATATAATAAATAATTGTTTTAATTATATTCATTAAAATGGAAATGTTGTTGGCTGTTTATTCGTAAATAAAATTAAAGTTCAAATCATTGACCTCAGGATTTCAAAAGTTCAAAAGTTCAAATGGAGTGCACTTGATTAACAAGAATTAACTTGAATAATTTAAATTAATTTTATATTTTAATTGTATTTTAATATCTTATAAAATAATTTAAAAATAATATATTTATAGTTTAATATATTTTAGCAGTTATTATAAAGTCATAATTTTATAAATTATTTTACACTCCGAAATTCAACTTCACCACCGAATGACGTTTGGCAACTTTTTATGTTTTATCTTTCCAAGCACCCACGAGGAAACATAAACTTACATTTTGAGGACAAAAACCTTTTGTGTCTTAAGTAAATAATATATCAATTTGGTCTTAAAAATCAGATGAGGTGGATTGAAAATGAGGTGGATTGAAAATGAGGTGGATTGAAAATGAGATGGATTGAAAATGAGGTGGATTGAAAATGAGGTGGATTGAAAATGAGGTGGATTGAAAATGAGGTGGATTGAAAATGAGGTGGATTGAAAATGAGATGGATTGAAAAATATCATTGCAACATACGCTTCTCCACGAGCAACATAAAAATGACTGCGAATGCAAATGTATACAATCGTGTACAAGAATCCATGTGTCTGAGATGCTTTGATAAGCATTAATAGGGTTGTTCCGTAGCTATCATCATCATCATCGTCATCGTCATCGTCATCGTCATCGTCATCGTCATCGTCATCGTCATCGTCATCGTCATCGTCATCGTCATCGTCATCGTCATTGTCATCATCGTCACAATCGCATTTATCATCGTATTAGTATTTAAAGCCATATTAATTGCACCATTTTTACCACCATCCTCAACATGATTTTAATCACCATCACCATCGTCGTCGTCGTCAGCATCATTACCATGACCAGCATCATCATCTCTATCATCACCATCACCATGACCAGCATCAACATCATCATAATCGCAGAGCTCCTCATCATACTGAAGCCGATTCATTGAATTCATTTCAAACTCTTCACACAAACTGCTAAACTAAACTGAAGGATGGTGATGATGATGATGATGATGATGATGATGACGATGACGATGACGATGATGACATTTTACGATGGAAAGATAGGAGGAGGAGGTGGAAGAAGACGATGATTGAAAAGGTTACGAGGATCCTCTCATGACTCTGATAACGACATCCAATGTGATGCATCGTGCCTCGAGGAATACTGTGGTGATGATGACGATGATGATGACGACGTTGACGATGACGACGACGATGGCGATGATGACGACGAAGTATGAGCGTCAGTTGAAAGGAGAGTCGTTCAAAAACCAATCGCAGTTGAAAGCAAATCTGATGGAAATATTAAAATACATTATTTTCGAAAAATTGGGAAACTTTCAAAGTGAAGAAGTTTGAAATAAACATTGGCATTGACGATGACGATTGTGATGATGACGATGACGATGACGATGACGAAGACGATGACGATGATGATGATGATGATGCTGCTTATAGAATGACAACGATGATGGTATCTGATAATCAGCCTTTCTCAGAATGACGTAGGTGTGTATTGTAAAAAAACTAAAGATTGCCATCTCCATTTCCTTGATGATGATGATGATGACGACGACGATGATGATGATGATGATGATCATGATCATGATGATAATTTTTCATTTTATTGATTCATTTCTTTCTCATCTTTCTCACTTGCCGTTTGACTGGCTTGAATAAATGAATGATTGTTGTTGTGATGATGAATGTCTGGAGATGGTGATGATGATAATGATGATTACACTGGTGAAGGTTGTGATGGTGATTGTGGCACCGCATTGATGGATGCTTCCAGAATTGACTCCTCTCTGGCAGGTGACCAAGACCTTCGTCAACCTCAACTTGATGCTCACCATCCTCCTCCTCCTCCTCCTCATCATCATCGTCATCGTCATCATCATCATCATCATCATCATCGTCATCGTCATCGTCATCGTCATCGTCATCGTCATCGTCATCGTCATCGTCATCGTCATCGTCATCTTCATCATCATCATCATCATCATCATCATCATCATCATCGTCGTCGTCATCGTCATTGTAATCATTATCATCGCACTTCCACTGGCTTTCAGCCTCCCTTTCGGTGTAATGAATATTTCCTCCGACATCATTCTAAAACCCCATCACTGAAACCACCTGCCCCCAATTTAACCACCTGGACGTCACATTGATTGGTCTATTTTTAACCTGCACGAGAATTCCACAGTAGTGAGCAGTGATGATGATGATGATGAGGATGATGATGATGATGATGATGATTGTGATTGTGATTGTGATGATGGTGGTGGTGATGATGATGATGATGATGATGATGATGATGATGATGATGACGATGATGACGATGTTGTGAAATTATCGATAATTATTAAATGTTCGAACGGCGGATTTTAGGAGGCTGACTTTGAATTTTGACTGATTTCACGAACGAACGAACGAACCCTTCCTTGGACTCATGTCATTGTCGAGACGTCAAATATTTGTCTTAAGAATTCATTTTGAATTAATTCATGTTAATTACTCGTAATGTCATTGTCCATAAATTGTTGTTATTGTTGTTGTTGTTATTGTTGTTGTTGTTGTTGTTAGTTCGGCTGTCGTTAGTGTAGTTGATTTCATTGTTGTTGCAGTGATAGTTGGTGTTGTTGCCATTGTAGTCGTCGGTGAGGTTGTTGTTTTGGTGGTTGTTGGCGTGGTCGTTGNTGACATGACGACGATGACGACGATGATGACATGATGACGATGACCACATGATGACATAATGACATGATGACATGATAATTCTTGTAATTAAGCATTTATTATTGAATAAATTAAAAACATTTTAAAATAAAGAAATTAAAGTCGAAGAGATTTAGTCATACTTTGAAGGGAAATCATTTCAAATGAAGGTGGGCGGTCACATAATTAAACTTAATTCGAATAAAAAAAATCTGAAAGAAAATATAATATTCGAAAAATTAATTAATCCTTTGATTTATATTTAATAGTTTAAGGATTAAATTTTTCTTTTAAATAAAAAATATTTTATTCATCACGTTGTTCTTCACAAGCATTTCAAACGTCATCGTCACCCTGAAACATGTCAGCACACATTACACATGCCTCCTAAAGTAAGTCACCACGACACCGTCATAACCATAATTCTAATTAACATAAATTATAATAACCGACCTCTCGCTTCGAGTTTGTCGTCCAAGGTCAGTCGAAGATTCCAGCCTCTCCTGTTCAGGGACACGGAATGCCACTTCCCGTCGGTGATGTTTTCCTCACTGCCGCTCAGAACCAACGTCAACTGGAAAATGAAAATGAACGATATGACGTCATCGAGGAGACATCGTGACGTCATGCGTGTGCTTCGTATCTTTCCGATGATCATGGTGGACTGAGGCAAGATCAGCTTGTGACGTGGTTTACTTTTAACCACCGAGTGACTCTCTTGACATCGAAAACTCCCCAGTTTAACTCCCCCCCAACTTCAGTGGGGTGGGCGAATCTTCGTGGTGCAAGATGTTTTCGGAATCATTTTTGTTCATTTAGGCTTCCGACGTATTCCACGTAGGCCGCCCTTCGATCGTAAAAAAATGTTCCACAATTTCTTTGGGAAATTTTCGTCGAAAAAGGAATGAATGTTTTGGAGACTCCTTTTGAGGAGTAAATATTTTTTCGTTTCAAATTAGTACCGGTGTTATTGTTTCATTTTGTCATTTTGCGAATCAACTCCAGCATCTACAAATCGCTAACAACACACATGGCCTCGTGGTTGGGGGTTTAAAGCAAGTTTTCAAAGCACTCTCTCTATGGCAGGCATCGTGTCATACTCTCCCCTCCATCGTTCTCTCTCCTTCTTGAAATTTTTTATTTTTCCATTTCGCTTTTTCCAGACTGTTGTCCCATTTTCAATCCACTTACTTTGACAATTCTCGAGAATTCACGAAAACACTTTGCATTTTGAATCAGAATAAATGTTAATTATTTTTATTAATATTTAATAAATTACATTTAAACATTTATGAAATAATAAATATTCCAGCCAAGAAAATTCAAACTCCTTCCTTCCAGGAGCATGGAAAATGGAAAACATTTGCAAATCGTCCTAATGGGAAAACATCCAATAAACGGACGACATCAACTTCCTTGTCAAATATTCCCCATGAAATTGGGACATGCAGGGTCGTGATTGACAAATCCCATCCCTCATCCTCCACGGTACCCACGATGGTTTTCAAAGGACGGAAATATTGGCTAATCCACAAAGAGAAGAAAGGGCTCATCTGACAACATGCATCCATCCACTGCTCCACGATTGTGCAGCTTAGTAGATGATTAACAACAAAAAAATAATTTATTTAAATACTAGTAAATTCTAAAAATTGCATAATTAAGTAATAATAATAATTAATCAATTTGGAATTATAATTATTAAGTAAAGATAATTATTAAATAAGTATACAATTAGGAATTTAAACTCAATTGTAATAATTCCTAATAAATTATTTTTATTAATTATAATAATTGTGATTAATTATAATTAAATCAATGATGAAGTAGTTCGTCATAAATTGGTGTTGTTGTGCCTGTCAGAACGAACAGCATTGCATTGTTGAGAAAAGAAAAAGTTAATTTCATTAAATTGTTAAAAATAATAAATAATTTAATTTGAGCCTTTTGTCGATTAAAACATTAAAACACTTTAAAACATTTTAATTCATGATTTGAGTGAAACTAAATGAATCATTATTGAGAAATAAATATGAATTACTCCAAGAATTGTCTGAATTCAATGCGATCTTATAACTTCTGCGACCCACTAACAATGGAAACACATCGCTCAAAGGGATGTCATTTTCTCAAAAGTATTTTTTACATTTGAATATTTTGTTGAATTATAAATTTATTTTGAATTTATTCCTTCATAAAATCATTTGATTTCCATGCAAATGAGATTCCATACTGTTCCATCTACAAATGTTCAACTGTTGACTTTCAATTTTTTTTATAAAATCGCAATAAGTTTTAGCTCAACTTTAATGATAAATGTTATTTTATCACTGATTAGAGAATATTTCAACATAATTTATAATTATTATTAATAATTTAAATGATTTTAATTGAAATTGTTTTCTTCAATCATTCAAAACTCCGAAACTTATGTCATTCTCTGCTTGAAAAATGATAAAGTGTTATCAAGTCTGCAACTCGTAAGGATTTATTTTGCGATCAAAAGAAATTTAATTAAGCTAATAACATTAATAATAATAATAATAATAATAATAATAATAATAATAATAATAATAATTCATTATTTCAAAAGTTGCTCTTTTTGATGTCCTCTTCTGATCACAATCCTATCCCAGGATATCTTCAGTTTTTCACTGGCAACAATCATCCTAATTTTCTTCGTGACATCCTCGAATGCAGTCCTTCATTTTCTAAATCCATCTTCAATCACTTCTCCATCCAATGTTACGGTCCAAGATTACATTCTTCAATTCCTCACCAATGGAAAATCAACTTGTGTCTTGTCCATTTAAAATTTTATTTCGTTAAAAAATCTTACAAATTGTGCAAGTTGCACGTCATTCTTTATTTAGTTTATTCGTTTTTGTTTTGTTACGTTGGATGTGCCTGCCAGTGATTTGATGATGAGTGTCAGTCAGGTAGGAGATGCAAGTGATTCCTCAAGGCTGACCCTTGAGTTATTTGTTGAGTTTATTTTGTTGAATACAATTTCTCTAAATAAAATAATAATATTAATATTAATAAATAACTTTTATTCCTTCTTGGTGTATCGATGATAGTTTACATAAGTCGATAAAATCAACTCGTTATCCATCGCATGTGAATATTCATTCCTTTTGAATAAACAATTTAGATTACTTAAAAACAATTTAGATTATTTCTCATTCAACATAAACTTTTGCAAAAGTATTAATAATTAATACTGATTAATTATTTATTAAATTTATTAAAAAATATTTTATTTTTTAGTTAAAATTTCTAATAAACTTATTTTTAGCAAATAAATCACAAGTTCATCAAATTATTTTCAGAATCTTCGGCAATTGTAACCGAAATAAAAGAGATTTTGGAAGTTTGAAATTTCTCATGCAAACACACACGCACACACACACACACATATACACACGAGCACACACACACACACACACACATACACACACATGCGCTCACAAATTTAAAACAAAAAAAGAAATCAGCCTTCGGAGTGGTAATTAGCCTCCTACCATGCAATGCTTCTTGGGTGGTCGTAGCATTCCATGTTTCAACGATTTCACATTTTTTCACAGTTTTTCGCAGATATCTGAGGAGTTACACGTTTGAATGTCATTAAGCTACCATCATCACCATCACCTTCACCCCCACCATCATCATCACCACCACCATCACCCCCACTTTCACCACCATCATCATCATCATCACCTTCACCACCATTGTCATCATTACACCACTGCTTATATTAATAAAATGAATGAATTAACACAAATTATTGCAAATTAAAATTAGTGAAATGTTTAAAAGTGATTATGATTATGATCCTATTTTTTGGAATGCACTTGTTTAACCCTTGGAGCAGCCCGGTCGTCACAAACTATAACTGTTTTCTTTTCTGAATGTTCCCTGCAAATAAAGTTGTTACAACTTTTTGTCACACTTCGAACTTCTTTTAAGGTCTTGACCACGATCACAGACAGCACATCTTCCAATACTTTTATTTTCCTGAGGTCTTACATGTCTCGCAATGCGATGCTCAACAGGAACAAACATGCATATGGCTGCAAGAATAGGTTCTTGAATTCCGACTGGGTTTCTTGCCCTTCCATCTATCAACGGATTCACCATATCTTCAGCCAGCTGCATGAGAAAGAGTCGGCGACTATGAGATTTTCCCACGTTGTACTTTGGTTCATGATCTGACCAAGCACAGAAGGCATTGTGACCTGCAATATCGATGAAATCGAAGAACAAGGCTGGTGGCCACCGTCTACTCGTCCGCAGACACCTGTACTCACGCACAGGTTTATCCAGCGTATCCACAGCACTCTTCGTTTTATTATAATCTAAGATCATTTCTGGCTTGAAATCATGCTCTTCTCCTTCAATTGCTGCACCTTGAGAAGACAGAAGAATAACGTTTCTGTTTTTCTTCTGAGTGTATGAGACCATTGTCAGTCCTTCATGATCCTTCATGAAGCAGAAACTTGGGAGAATGCACTGAGCGACCTTTGATTTCACGCTAGTGTCCGCCAGATATCAAACTTTGATACCACATTTACCTGGTTTTGTTGGCATGTTTACCTTGAAAGGGCAGTTACCACGAAATGCTATGAAATGTTCATCTATTGTCGATTCAGCATTTGGAACATATTGTATTATATTTTACATTACGTATTTTGCTGCAATGTTATAAGTTGTAAGTTATGTCAAATGTAATGTTGTAACTGCAATGTTATAAGTTGTAAGTTATGTCAAATGTAATGTTGTAATTGCTTCAAAAAAATTTAACGTTTATGAATGTAACTGTCCGTAATTTTTTGCCTAACGGGGTGGGGAGGAGGGGAGGGGGTACATTTGCACCCCATGTCCCCATGTCTTTTTTTAATTCTTTCTTTCGTGCTAAAGAGGCTTTTTCACCCTTATCAGAAAATATACTTATGTCGAAGATAATTGTCACAAACTTTCAAAAAGAGATAAAGAGATTCTAGGATTTCAAAAAAGTAAAACTTTGAGGTTCACTTGCACCAACCCCCTCCAAGCGTCCAAGGGTCATTGAGTGCAAAGGGTCAACGCATTGAGTGCATGATGACAAACACCAACTCCTTCAGAACTTCACTTTTTTGGCAGAAAACATTAAATTTAACTTCAGGTTTGTTTTTAGAAATAAATTGTTATTAATTATAATAATATGTAATTTAATTTAGTTATAACAATATATAATTTAATTATAATAATATATAATTTAATTTAGTTATAACAATATAT
>MPNW01001445.1:51004-61587 GCA_011800805.1 Hirudo medicinalis
GGATGGATGGATGGATGGATGGATGGATGGATGGATGGATGGATGGATGGATGGATGGATGGATGGATGGATGGATGGATGGATGGATGGATGGATGGAAGGATGGACGGACGGACGGACAGATGAATGGATACAGGATTGCACAGAAATTTAGCATATTTTTACGTAAAGAATTGTCATCTGGATTCGATTGTTTGAAACTGCAGAGTAATTATTTGCGTTTTCAAAAGTTCTTCGAGCTGAAAATAAACTTTCATTTGCACCACAAAAGGCTTCCTCAGTTGAACAGGATTTTCAGCGATTAAATCTTTAATTAAAAACTTCTGCCAAACACTCGCAAAAAAATCAAATTTATGACACCATTCCCGCTGGAAGTATTAAAAATATCCACTTAATTCTTTCCTGCTCAAGTGAAATGATTTTTAGTGAATTTATGGAAATGTTAACTAATTGTTTGTGGTTATTTCTTTTATTTGCAATTTAAACTTCACTTCAAACAATTCCAACAAAAAAGTTTTTTGCTTCGAAGCGTGTTTATCAACAACCACAAACAACGCCAACAACAAAAAAAAAGAAAGATTGACAAGAAAATGAGGAAACGAATTCATTCCACTGAGATGAAGTTCAAGTCGGAGATGGATTTGAGAAGAATTGAAACGAGAATCACGTATTTGAGGCTGCTGAGTTCATCTTTTCATAATCTCTCAGCACGTGACCAACTCCGAGCGGACATAAATTGCCACAATCTGCTCATCACATTGAACGGCACTTTATAGAAAAAGAAGAATGTCACGACAAACATTCCGAGGAAACATCACGAACTCCATTTACAATCATGATGACAATGTCGAGGAAGGAGTAAGTCACTGCAAAACTATTATTGAACCAGCAGGTTAACAGTGCTGATGATGATAGTGGTGCCGATGATGATGATGATGATGATGATGATGATGGGGCGCTAAGCGACCTCCAGACCAGCAACACACCACAGCCCAAACATAGTCTTCGAAACCGAAAAACCGAAAGCAAATTCCCACAAATTGAACCGGAAAATCGTCCGCACAATTGAAGTCGTCATCGGATGGAGTCGGGTCTTTTTGACTTTCAAACTCCTTCGTCATGAACCTCAGCGGACCTTTCCAGGTGAGCAGCCAAACTCCAGGTGCTGCTCCTGTCGGCCCTGGTCACGGAGAGTTTATCAGCTGTTCTGAAATGTTAGCAAATTATGTTTGTTATTCAATGATTTCCTTTTATCTCTGTTTTCTAAGATTATTCCTTATTAATAAACATTTTTTCTTAAATTCTTAAATTTTTATTTTTTCTTAAATTCTCTAATCAATTTTCAAATTTAAAGATAATTCCTTAAGATAAAGATAAAACTATTCAAGGAAGAAAGATTGGATTGATGAGTAATTTGACGAGCGTCACATGCAGATGTGACTCCAAGCAAAGGTTCACCAGGGGAATATCCTTCCTCTCAAGTGAAATTCATTTAAAAAAATATTTTCAGACATTTAACTCGAAATATCTTTTTTCTTTTACTTAGGAAATAATTCACAGCAATTCATCATAGCCCCCTTCCGTCCACAGAGTATCATGGCCTGGTTGCCCTTAACCAACTTTCATATTTATTTGTTTATTACTTTCATGACTTGGTACCAACCACACGCGTCGTTGTAATACATTAAAGGCATTTTAATTATCATAAATTATGAATGCATATTATCATAAATTATGAATGCATATTATCATAAATTATGGGGGCTCATTATCATAAATTATGGGGGCTCATTATCATAAATGATGGGCGCTCGTTGTCATAACTTATTAATTCATTCAAACCTTGCTGCCACCGGAGGACTGTTTGCCCTTGCCAGAGGCATTGGTGGTCTTGGGCTTGGATGCCCTGGGCTTCTTCTCCTCCTCCTTCTTCTTATTCGGCTTCTCAGACTCGGTCTTCTTCGACTTAGTAGCAGCCTGACGAGTTATTTTTGACCGAAATTACTGGCGACTAATGCATTTGTAAGAAATTAATCATGTTGATTATGAATATTCAAATTAGGCACGAACGCACACCTAAAACTACTTGCAGAATTGACAACTTGCACGCTGGGAAACATTTGTTTTAAAATGTTTCTTCACGTTGAGTGAAATTTAAAACTTGAATTAAAGAACTTTGACACAATTAAGCGAAAAATTCGCGCTAAATTAATAACAATTAGCACTAAATGTTCAACAATTTGCACTTAATATTCAATAATTTGCATTTAATATTCAACAATTTCCACTAAATTATCAGGAATGTGCTTTAAATTACTGAAAACCTATTAAGGCCTAGAACGTTTCGTTTGCAAGAAATAATTTCAATTGTTCTCAACTTATTTACTGAAACTTAACTCAACTTGGCACTTCATAACTTCCAGGCAAAAAAAATCAATTTCGCTAAAACCTCGGCCAAAACTTTGGCCTTTTGCAAATTCCTTCAAGTACAAACCTTGGGTGGCATGACAACAGAGAAGCAGACAAATTCTTCCAAGAACTTGAAACAGATAGGCGAGTAGTTCTTCTGTCGAGAACTGACGAAACGTCACTTACAAAACAACAGCTCAGCACGTTCAAACGCCCAAGAAGAACTGACGACCCACCAGTAAAGCCAGAGGTAAAGCCACAGAGCCACTACCAATACCGCAGGGGATTGAGCTGAGACGAAGTTCAAGATTCATGCGCGCTCTACCTGTTTGGTTTACACCACCGGCGTACGTCAGGCAATATCTCAGGCGTAGGAATACATTTTTAATTGAGCGAACTACTTTTCGTTAAATTAGTTTTTTTCATATTTTATGGTCGCCAGTCGTTCATATTTTATGCCCCTTAATGGCGGAGATGCTCGTAATTCAGGCAGTGCTTTGAATTTTACATTTGAAGCCCGGAAATGGAAATTCCACTTGAAAACCATGGCACGGAAAAGATGGAGAGAAATGCGAAGGTTTATTGAATCCAACGTATTTACATGCATAGATGAAGAATTGTCTACAAGGAAACAAATTGAAAGAGAGGTGTGTTGTAGAATCAATGCAGGTGTAAACGGTAACGCATCCATCCGTGGACACCTTTCTTTGAACTTGGCTTGCAAAACTTTCAACAAATTCTTTTAATTACGATCAATTTAACTCACATCAATGAATATATTATGATATTATTATTATGGTTATTACGGAATATCCAATTAAGTATCCAATTATTCCAGCTTTCTGATTGGCTGGAAAAAATAACATGGGAAACCCCTAGGTATCCTTAAACATATGAAATATCCATCGACAAAAACTTTTAATGAGGCAACAACACCAACAACTCAATCAACCAACAACTCAATCAACAGTACTTACAATTACTTCGACGACAACACATTAAATAAATAATACAATAATATTATTAAATATCATAATAATAATTATAGCAATAATTAATTGCAGTAATAATATCGATAATGGTGGAATGGTTTAATATCTTCGACTCTTGAGAAACGAAAGAGGATCGCACCGCCGTTCGGTTCTCCTGAAACACGGACTGTTACACGCACCACGGACAAATACGGACAGAGGAACACCGTTATCCGGATGAAACTAATTGTGAAATGTTGTCATGACAGCAGATGTGAGACTTCATTATTGACGGCCAATCACCGATTGCAGACCAAGAACGAAATCTTAAAATAGCTCAGACGGGACCACGCCACGGCCATGGCAGAAAGCAACACGGCGAGGTCCAACGACCGTTGCAATGAAACAGACGCCGAAGATGTGAAGCGAATGACGTCATTCCCGCGCCTCCTGTTGAGAGTTCGGCCGGAAATAAAATCTATCTCGATGGTTTCACGGTGCCTTTTATTGGAGGATTCGTCGTAGACATCGGGCACCTCTACCCGCTGTTGTCCGTGTTCCGCGTACTGATTGGTCTTGGTGCCGCTCTGAACGAACGGAGGGTGCTGGATGCGTCTGGCTTCGTGGTCATCCTTGTCATTGTAGAACTTGTAACCAGAGGCAGACGATGACGACGATGAGCCGACCACGTTGGTCCCGAGAAGGTGGTAGCGACCTCGTTCTACGTCTTGGTTTCTCCCCTTAAGGTCGATGAACTCGTCATCGTCGTAGTCTTCATCGTCCGTGTCCTCTGATTCATCAACACTCCACTCGTGAAACTCCTGCTCGCCGTTGACAGAGGAGTTGTTGGCGGGAAACTTGGCGTGCACTTGTCTGTGGTCGACGTCTATGTCACCGTAATCGTCCATCCTGTCGTCTTCCTCTTCGCCTTCGTCAAAGTCATCCAATCTCATCTTCGACACCATGGTGTCCGTGTCTTCTGTCACGCTCTCCGGATGCTCGCGTGACTTACCATATTCATCGTCGTCGTCGTCTCCATCTTCTCCTTCGTCATCGTCGCCATCAACGTCTTCCTCCCCATCACGACTTCCGTTAGCAGTAAATGACGTCGAGCTGCGAGGGATTTTGTCTTGAAGAATTTTGAAACCCCTGTTGGTGATGTTGTTACTCGTTGAGGTGGTGACGAAGATGCTCTTGCTGTTGTTGTTGTTGCGTGCAGTCGAAGCAGGCCTGACGACGGTTTGAGCAGTTGCTCTAGGGATGGTTTTCGGGTCGAGTATGGATTTCGGGGGGTCGTGGTCCAAGATGGACTTGCTTCCCCTGCAATCCACTGAGAAACAAAAATGGAAATTGTCAGTTTGTCAGTTCAATTCATCGCAAAATCGACTTATCGACGTAGACGAAACTTTTGAATTAAAATGACCAAAATTAAAAGCATTCTTTTGAAAATTAAAATGAAATTTTGTCATTTATTTTTGTCATTTAAGTTCAATTTCGTGAAATTACAAACCAGTTCTCGTGAATTTCTTGGACGAAAGGTCGATATCCATGATGCGTGCCTCCCTATTGCATGAACTGTCAAGTTCAAATGTCAAAGGTCGAGTGTTCAGGTTAAAACTCTGGCGAGTGAAAAGTAAATTCAATTCAAGCGAATGGATTTTCAAACTTCATTGAAACATTTAAATTTAAAATAGTTTCTCAATTAAGATAAATAAATAATCAATAAATATTGTAATAAAATATTATAAATTAGAAGTTATTGTGTCTAAATTTAATTACGTACAAAGCAACTGCTGGTGTTTGGAGAGGTAAGAACGTCTCTTGCAAGAAAGTAGAACCTTTCGTTGTTTTGCCACAAAGCCAGGCACTCCATCGTCAGAGTTTGAACTGGAAATTATTTCAATCGATTGAAGAGTTCAACCGGTTGATGTTCAACCAAAAAACACTATTCAATCAATCAATTGCTGGCGAGTTATTCACTCCTTAAAATTGAATTGGAAATTAATGGTTTACGTTATGATCTCAAAATAACTAATTTCTAAACAAAATCTTTGATTGCAATAAAAATGATAATAATTAATAATATCGAAATAATTGTTTCATTCAACCTGAATCTTTGTTGCAGTCAGTAACCTCGAGATCCATGAGACTTGAATTGAGACATCCTATGGTCCACTTCAACCTACACTTTTTCTGTGGGTCCCCAGACAACATTTTGAGAGGGTCGGCACCTCCACCAAAGAATTTAGACCCTGGAAAGACCGTGGTGGTGGAAACCAGGGGTGACTGGTAAACTCCTGGCATGGGGCAGGTGGTTAGCAACGGCGGTTGGTCGCTGGATTCAGCTGGAAAAAAGAATCTGAGATTTCTGACGAGGCAATTTGACATCGAGTGTGACAAAATATGTGAAAAATGCTTTTAAGAAATGAATTTTATTATAAACATTAAAATATCGCATCACAGGATGATGAATAATTCAATTTAAATTTCATTTAAATTTAACTCTGAAGAATAAATTTGTTTTGTTTCGTGATTTGTTTTCATTTCAGAGGAGTTTCACCCATGTAGATTTGAAATGTTCCATCCTGGAAAACACAGCTGGAAGTAGAGTCGATGTCGATGGGGCTTCCTGGAGAATAAGAAGTTGTTGATGATGATGACGAGAGTGTTGGGCGGTGATGATGATGATGATGATGACGACGACGGCGACCATGATTTTGGGAAATTATCATGGCAATGGCGATGATGATTATGATTTTAGGGTGACTCACTCACCTCTTTGAACTTCGATGACATATTTTAGTCTCTGTCGAATCCTTAAGCACTGATGTTTTGAAGAACTGCAAAACATTGAGATTACATCAAAACTATTTCCCAAATTAATGAATGAAAATTTCGAATTAATCCTCCATACCAAACATGGGTGGCAAATGTCTTGAGGGTGATTTCGGTCTTCTGTTTGTTTTCTTCGAGAACTGAAATACATCGATATTCACTCATGGCTGACTCTCTCGATCTTTTCGTAAAGTACTCCATCAGAGTGCCCCCTTTCTCATCCAATCGCATGGCGTGTTTGTTATCGAGGTCGCGCCACGTGATCGAGGCCAGCCAATGGGGAAACTGGCACGATGACGTTGGCCAGCCGAATGAGTCTGTGTGATAAGAAAGAAATACGTAATACCAGTCGAGGTCCAACAACAAAGAAAGGATTAACGAAAAGTCAGCTCGGACACGCATGGCTGAACAATAGGGACGCTGCATATCGACTGGTAGCTATCGACCAATTACCTGGAATTCAATAGACCGTGAGGCGTTTAGCTGTGCGTGCTAACCCCCAGTAATCAATGTTTCTCGGTAGGCAAGTTTTTCAGTTGGCTTTAAAGCCAATCTAATCACAAGAGATACGTGTTCAAAACCAATCTGGAACTTGTTGTCGATGATTAAGTAGTAATTAAGATGTCATTATGTTGTAATTAAGCTGTAATTAGACTGTAAACTATGCTGTAATTAAGCTGTAATTAGGCTGTAATTATAAATTGTCATAATTAGTGATTTTTTAATTGAGGTAGAGCATTGACCTTTGGTGAGTTCAAGGACGAATTGGCCTTCCTTAGGACTTCTGAGACCCCGACAGGTGGCGTCGGCACTCATGGACATGTGGATTTCGTTGGCAAAGTGTTGGTAGTTCTACGACAAGAGTAATTTATAATATTGTATTAATTATTATAATTATTATAGAATTAATACTATTACTAATTAATTTCATCATTATTATTATTAATATAATATCTATTATAATATATATTACTATTATATTATAATTAATATATTATGATTATAAATATATATATTACTATTATTAATTATTATTATTATAAAAATTATACATTATAATAGTTGTATTAATAAATAATAACGTTAATAATGAAATTGTTAACAAACATGATCTAAGAAGTGTTTTAGCGTCAGAAACATCAAAAATCTTTCGTGGGCAAAAAAATTAGTGGCTCGCAAAATCTGACTTTGATTCACTTCACTTTCTTTTTGCATAAAAATTTCCAGTGACTTTTTGAGAATAATTCATGAAGAGGACTTTTTATGATTAAAAATTGAAACAGAAGACAGCCTTACCACGCATCTGTATTGGTTGCCCTTCATTTTGACGTCTTGCGAAGCAACTCTGCTATATAGGAATGATTCAGAACCATCTTTCCAGGTGGCCAAGCACTCCATGTCGAGATCTTGTGGAAAATGTGAGGTGAAAAATAGTGAAATTTTTAATTTTTGTTGCTGGTTTTAATAATGTTTGACAGGTTTTGCAACGGTCGCATGACTCGTGTTGGATGATCAAACGAATAATTATCTGGACAGATGAGATTCTGAAGAAGGAGGATGAATTTATTTTGGAACTTTATTTTTCAATTCGGTCACTCAAATCTCAGACAAGGCAATCAAGTTTTCAGCGCAGAGATTCGTTAATATTTCATGAGAATCCAAAAACCTTTTTTTTAAATTATGAAATAATCTGCCTAATTCATTTTAATCATTTTGTCTTAAATAATTAAGTAATTCTGTGAAATATATAATAAAATAAATCTGAAAATAAAATATTTCCGAAACAAATACACCGAAAGGATGGATGACTTCAGAGTACAAAAGCGACGATGTTTGTGTCAGACATTCTTTCGTGCATATCTTGTTTTACCTTCACTTGGAGCAAAAATTCAAACTCAATCCACAATATTTTCAAATATTTAATGCTTTTATTTATTTAATAAAGATATTTCAATCTTTCAAATACAAATTAAAATTTCTTTTGTCAAATATCTCTAGAACCCTAATCACGCAATTGTTTGGATGCAATTTGAAGACAATGATGCCAAATTTTCGGATTTTCGAATTCTGTGCCAAGTGCTAGCTCGAGGCGCGGGGCTCGACATAATCACGTGTGTGTCACGTGATTAGGGGCCCGAACGAGTGAGGAAGGAAGGGATGAATAATTGAATTGACGAGTAATTTCTGCTTCCTCAACGCCTCAGGTGGTCCTCGTCAATCCAGGGGAGAGAGAACCTGCCGACGTTCGACAGAGCAACTGCAACTTGCTGATGCGATTTGAGGCAGAACAATAACTCGAACTAATCATTTCGGATTGCAAACGAGGTCACTTAGTACTTAATGGGATGATCCATGGACCCCATTCATAACAGGGGATGTGGTGTCAAAGTTTACAAAGTAGAAATGATCTTCATTAGGCTGACGTAGAGAATAAGGAACTTCAAATAAGGCAAACTTTGGACATCAGAGAAAAATATAAGGCTTGTTAGCGGCTGTATTTTTCTTACGAAGATGAAAGCAGAAGCACAAACAAATTGTTCTACGGAAAACAAAAAAAGATAAACAACATACAACGCAAACAAGCCTATTGAGTTGATACAAGATAATTGTATATGTTGCTGCATGAAGCTTTGTATTCGATGTTGTTAAAGACACGTTGTTAAAGAGGTTGTGTTCTCGCCTCACTATCATTGGATGATATTGTTTGTGTTTGTTGATATTGTTTGTATTTGTTGATACTCTTTGTGTTTGTTGGTAACGTTTGTGTACGTTGCATGAAAGAGGTTGAAAAATGTAAATAGATTCTTCAGAGAGACAATCTTTTGAAGAAAGACAAATTGTTCTCGAAAGAGGTTCATTCCATCAGAGCAGCCTCAATTACTTTCTGTTACTCATTCTTATTCATTCTTAACAGCTACATCACTGAAACTAATTCTCAATGAAATTCATCACTAGGCGGGGTTAGGTCTGCTCATCCAATCAGATCGCAGGCATTATTATCAATGGACAATGGCAATCCTTAGGTTACGGGCTCTTATTTTACACTTTGACTTCGCGAGGCAGTATCCGTGATTTGTTGGAGATTATTTCCAGTGGACCCCATTTCGTGGATGCCGACCGGACTCATTCGTGTGTGAAACTCCTCAAAATGCTCCCCCGTTATCGGCACAGTTCCAGTCTTTGACGCCGAGCAGAGTGTTGTTTGTAAAACAAGATGAGGTGCATGTGTTTTGTTTCATCTCACGAGAGAGAGTTAGGCCAAAACATATCAAATTTACTGCCTTGATAACTGCTTTTTTGGCCGAGACAATTGGCAAGCAGCACAGACTGCTGACCATTTCTGAGCGTAAAAAGGAACTAAAAACTGTGAAGATGCCCCTTATTGTCCTTCTATATTGGCCTGATTATAATACTACTACTACTACTATACTATAATAATAATAATAATAATATATAGCAGAATGACAGTGATAACGATCTAGGACGATAATAATTTGCATAAAGCATCCGTGATGAAGATAAACATGGCAGGGTGGATAATTATGACAATGACGCTCACTCGCATGATGATGACGATGATGATGATGATGAAGAAGAAGATGATGATGATGGTGATGAATATGATGCCGTGATGATGCGAAAAATAAATTCGACGTCATAGTCGTGATAAATGACAAATTGTTGGAGACGACGATGGCGTCATGAGATGGAAATATGGAGTTTGAGCATGAGCGGTTTGGAGTCCACTCGACTCTCATCGGAGGAGGAAGACAAGATGGCGGGAATATTTCGGTATTCATTTGGAAACGGAAGTCGAAAACGAAGCAAACAACGAAACAGTCGTTCAAAATAAATCTTGAAAACCCCTCAAAAAACTCGTCAAATCGAAACTCGTTCGAAAGAAAATTTGTAGTCGCAAAAACATAGTTTCGAAATTAACTCGTGAAATATCTTTCTCTAATAAAATTAATAATTCTCTTTCTTTTACAAAAACCATTAACAACATTAAAATGTTTTACTTCTTCATTTATCGGGATAATGAGATGCAGGGAGTGAGGATGGCAGCATGAATCATCTTCAGCCACTACTTTTGCCCTTGTAAATCAAACCTAATAAGTTGCCAAGCTTTCTCTACGCACGTCTGTGTTTTCTTTTTAATTATTACAAATTTAATTATTATATTTATTTGTTATATATTTCATATTTATTTGTTATATATTTCATATTTATTTGTTATATATTTCATATTTATTTGTTATATATTTCATTTTTATTTGTTATATATTTCATATTTATTTGTTATATATTTCATATTTATTTGTTATATATTTCATATTTATTTGTCATATATTTCATATTTATTTGTTA
>MPNW01001445.1:62382-84699 GCA_011800805.1 Hirudo medicinalis
TCATATTTATTTGTTATATATTTCATATTTATTTGTCATATATTTCATATTTATTTGTTATATATTTCATATTTATTTGTCATATATTTCATATTTATTTGTTATATATTTCATATTTATTTGTCATATATTTCATATTTATTTGTTATATATTTCATTTTTAATTAGTAAATTCTTATATAATTATATGTTTAATTATTACGTTTAAACGTAATTAAATTAAACTTATTAATTATTTAATTATTGTATATTTGTTTTTTTTTTAATTATTATTTGATTAATTACATTCTCATCAATTTATGTCAAAAAGACTTTAAGACTCAAAAATTATTTGGAAATTGTAAAGACTTAATGAATATTTTTATTCAACTTATCGAAAAATGGTTTACCATTTCAAATGACTTTTACGAATATAAATATTCAAAGCAAGACATTATTGAAAGTCAAATAAATTGAAAGACATCATTGTGAAATATTACGACAACGTTTTAAAACTCAGGAAATTTGATTTATTTGTTTTCCTAAGAAGAAAAACTCGGTTTGAAACATTTAAAATGGTCGAAAGATTGTCGAGCAGAAAATGAGATCTGAATGTCGACGACAGCAACAACGTGTTTGCATGTCGACAAGAGCAAAGAGTCAGAAACCAAGTGGCATTCGACAAACTTCAGATCGCATTCAATGGATGTCACCGAGCTTGATGTGAGAATCTTTTCACAGTTTATTCGTTCGTTCGAAACATTTCAACTTGCCATTCGTTCGTACGAAAATATGTCAAAACCTCACAAATGGTGACATCGGTGGTGAGTTATGAATTGTAAATTCAATAAATGCTTCAAAAACTTGCTGACGTGTTTCATTTTGCAAAATAATTTCAAAATTGAAAAGAATGAATCCTCGAAGTCATAATAAGTGCTGAGTGGAAATTTCATTACTAATAATATTACTTTTAATTATAAATATATTTACCATAATTAATAATTATAATGAATAATAATATTATTATTATCTTGTTGCCTATATTGCTGTTGTTATTATTATTATTATTATTATTATTACGATAACAGAGAGTCTGACAAGAATAAGATGATGACAGAAATTTATATAACGCCTCAGATGCACCCAAGATAACGATCTGAACGGATAACATCTCCATGCAAGTGCAGTCGAAGGATGGACTGATGGTTAGATGAAAGTCAGATGGAAGGATGGACTGACGGTTAGATGAAAGTCAGATGGAAGGACAAAATCCAGTTGTATGAACGAATTTTATTAACTATAAGACTTAATGGGATATAAAAAAGTCCGTATTATTACCTTCATTCTCTCTTTTTTCTTCTATCCTTCCATTCATCCAACCATCTATCCAGTCATCTATATTTCTGCTCATCCATACATCCATCCACCGTCCTCCATGTTGTATCCTTCTTTCTATCATTCCAAGACACGGCGATCCAATGAAAATTCTTTTCCCCAGTAAATCAGTCCCCGCTCTAAGCCAAGCTGCTTAAAAGAGTCCCCCTGCCTAATTCTGACCAGTGGACATGGACAGGGGACATGGACCGATCAAGCGACGGCACTCGGAATAAACAGTAACACATCCTCACTCTGCCTTATTGTTTCTCTCAACTCTCGCATCCACCCACCCATCCATCCATCCATCCATCGGCCGTCCTTCCGCCCACCCATCCCCGCATGGATGTACATGGATGGCCTCATTACTGGAGTAGGGAAGTGACATGAATGTAAGCGTCTAACGACCTCTGTCGAAATGATTAGTGCACCGAATGAGGGTGCATTGCAGACCGCTGTCTTTCATGACTGATGGGAATGTATTGCTGGATTCAATTCTCCATCAAAATATAATAAAATGAAAATAAACCAAATATTATCCGCATTGGAAGACACAACAACAACAATGTTGTTATTATTAATCTTATAATTTTAAGATATTATTAATAATCTTATAATTCTAAAGATTAGAGCCATGAATTAGCCGTGAGTGAGTGAGTGAGTGAGTGGGTGGGTGAGTGGGTGGGTGAGTGAATGAGTGGGTGGGTGAGTGAGTGAGTGAGTGGGTGGGTGAGTGAGTGACTGGGTGAGTGGGTGAGTGGGCAGGCTGGGGCTATAATTCGGCATGGTAATCCCCTTAAAAATCTCATTACCAATATTTTACTCCAGCTCAGCCACACAAGCATCTTTTCATCCCAACAATGTTCGCTTATTTGTGTCATCCTTATCTCCTTGCCGCACCAAAATCGCATAAAAGCGAATGTCTTCGTGCGGTTAATGTTTTATCACATTTCTTATCCATCACTTTAGAATGTTCTTCCAATGCATGCGATGAGTTGAGGTGATAATAATAATAATCAGTTAGTTTTTTTTCAAAAAATAAAATGAAAAATCGTCAGGCGCATTGTAACAAAGTGAAGGTGATTTCTTCAAATTACTCTTAAACATATATCACCAGCTGGTCAACTGCAAAACATCAACAATGATAATTTGAGGCCAAGTTCATTCTTTACTGGGGTCATTTTGCGGATGGTTTCGTACAGGATGGTCTTCGGTCGTCACCTGACGAGAGGTTCTAACGATATTTGTTGTTGCTGCAACGACAACAAGAGCAACGACGAGCGCAACAAGCGAATTAGAATTCTGCGGGGCACGCTCTCTCGCCCTCATTCTTACTTCCTCAATTACAAGCTTTCAAGGACCACGATTGATGCTTGGACTCAAGCTTCGGCAAAGATTTTGTGGTTGCTTCCATCCTCTCTCTCACTGTCCTTCGACATCTCACCTTGGTGAAGGAAGAAGAGCGTAAATTCGACGCTGGAGTTCACAGTGCATTGTTGCTGTTTTGGTTCTTTTTGTCTTGCTTGACTGAGTAGTCGCTACGTCCTTTATTCACCGATGATGATGACGATGACGGTGATGCAGATGGAGGCGATGCTATAAGTTTGGTGATGATAATGATAACGATCTGATGTTGATGATGATTTTTAAAGCGATTGGTTGTTGGAATGAAAGTAATGAACGCCCAGCCACTGAGCAACGTGAGTTTAATGAGTTGGCATAACTTTGGATTTGCGAGTTGGAGGCGGAGGAGAAGAGATGAATGCTGCGGAGATGCATTGTGAATGCAACCATTGATTAGATGCATGGATTATTGGATGATTGGATATATAGATGAATGGATGCATGGATGGATGGATGCTATGGAGATGCATTGTGAATGCTGTGGAGATGCATTATGGATGATCGTGCAAGCATGGCATCCATAACAAGCAACTGTTAAATAACAGGCCACGAGTCCGAACATCTTGGCACATCCCTATTTTCTGAGTACTTTACGGTCTCAGCAGCTCCCGGGGAAATGTTTGGCTGACCTTCTTAATGGAAAGAAATAAATAAATACTAAATAGATAATTAAATACATCGATGATTGGATGCATGGATAATTGGATGCATGGGTGATTGGATGCATGGATAATTGGATGCATGGATGATTGAATGCATGGATAATTGGATGCATGGATGATTGGATGCATGGATAATTGGATGCATGGATAATTGGATGCATGGATAATTGGATGCATGGATAATTGGATGCATGGATGATTGGCGTAAGATGTTATTTCACATTAGTAGGCATTCATTTTTACATAATTTCATTCATGAGTTTCATTTAATTGCGAACCATTAATTTTGAGGTTNATGGATAATTGGATGCATGGATAATTGGATGCATGGATGATTGGATGCATGGGTGATTGGATGCATGGATAATTGGATGCATGGATGATTGGATGCATGGGTGATTGGATGCATGGATAATTGGATTACAAAGGAAGTCCGAGGTGGAAATATTCGACTGAATCCCTGATGAAAATTTCACCCAAAATCCCGAGTGCATCGTTTCATTCTCCAAGTCATGAATTTTATTCAAAATGAACTTTCAAAGTGATTCTGTCAAAAAATATGAAAATGTTTTGCCATCAGTTTGTAATCATCAGATTTTATGTCCTTCCCAAAATTGCGGTGAAGATTTTGCAGAGAAAATTGCTGCTAGATTCTGGTTACACTGACGGCTATTAGCCTGCTTCCTGCTCTTGTTGTGCCTGCCAAGCGGGAAACCATTTTAGTTGTTGCAGATCGAGCGATTTATCACGCAAAGGAAATTCTTTTTTACTTTTTTCCAGTGCAACACTTTAAATATTTATTAATAATATAAAAAATGAACATCAAACAATAAAATAAAACAAAAAATGATGTAATTACAAATTACAATTCAATAAACCAACTAAAGACTGAAGTGATACCAGAAAGGAACGTCCTAAAGGAGAGTTCCCGCCGATGGACTTCCAACAACAAGATGAACTTAATGGGCTTCTTTTCAATTTAATTCTAAACAGTTTAAACCAGTTCAAAGCGTAGAAAAATAACGGAAAATTTTCAAATTTGAAGAAACTCCTGCTTAATCTGGAAACTCAAGAAATTCTCTGAAGCGGACAATTTGACGTGGTTAAATGAGATTAGCAGCGGGAAATAATCAAATGAACTGTTTCACTTCAACTCAAAGGCACCTATTCGGGAAACTTTTGCTCCTAATTTCCTTCAGGACGCCATAATTTTTGAGAATAAATTAAATTACTTTTTTTGCATTTTCAAAAATACAATCCCACCGACAGGCAGGGCTGCAGTTGGCTGAGTCAGGGCTGATCGTAAAAAGAGCAGAAGCATCTCCAAGAGTGTCCTATTTTTACGCATGGATTGGCACAACTCGAGCGCGAATACCTTACATAAGGCGCATAAAAGCTCAACTTATAACGTCTGTTGGATCAAATCTCTCATCTCTGCTATTGAAATTCCCGCCAGCCTTTCAAGAAGCCCGTTGCTTCGGGGTGTATGCCGATGCTGCCTAATCCTCGTATGTCAAACCGGGGTCAGTAAACAAGATTGATGCCAGGATTAACGCCTTCGTGTTTCCTTCAGTCGATCTCAGACATTTTACAGGATTCTTGTGACTACCGCGAGGACTTCCATGTGATTTTCCACTTTTCGTTTCACGCATGAGTGCTTCTACTCCTGCAAATAACATGTTTTCTTCCCGACAGAAGAAAGATTAAAATGAGATTAAATATAAAATGGCGTATTCTTCCTTCTACTCGAAATGATTGATGATTTTGTGAAGTAGCTTCGTTTTCAAATGTTTACAGACGAATCCTTTCGATAACAAGAAACTATCTTTTATTATTGTTATTGTTTTTTATTATTTTTTTTATTATTTTTATATTTCTTTTCTTTGCTTTTAAAACTATTACAAATCAAGCTGAAGCCCATATTTTTCGGAATTCGCAGGAAATTTTTCAAAATTGCACATTTAATGGTGAAGTTGATGAGTAGTTACTAACTGTTTCGGTATTTGTGATTGAGTTTCAAATTAAATATTTACAATAATGTTTTAAATCACTAATTAACTTAAAATATAAAATTCAGAATTTGATAAAACTTGAAAAACTTAATTAAAAAATGAATTAATTGGGAATTAAAGAATGATTTTCCGTGCGTGCTACACTGCAACATTGATTCCTGAATGAAATGTGATTCTAAAATGCAAAATATAATATTAATATTGGAATTATTGAAACTAATAAGTGCCACAAAATGTTAGGAAAACATCAATTGTGCTTGAAAGTAAAACTTTGAGGAAGTGATTTCAGAATGAAAATGGATTTAAGCACAAAAATGTCGATATATCTTCAAAAATCAAAAGTATTTCACACAAAGATGAAAAACTTAAAAATTTCAGTTAATGTATTTATACGTTAGTTAAATATTTAATAAATAATCATGGAGAAAATTAGGTTTGTTGTTAATTCAAACGCTGCTGGACTTTTGCTTCCGTGGTTAAATTCCGTGGTTGTTGTAATTTTCGATTCATGGTTATATTTCAAGATAATCTGAGCTTTTTGAATTCAAATCAAAATCAAACCACCAAATGAACAGATTACATCTGGATTCTTTTAACGACGACGAGATTCTCGGCATGGATTCATCTTGAAACAGGCAAACACACTCTTCGGGCGAAAGAGAAAATTGTCGAAAACAATGTGCAGAGTAGAAACACGAAAAATAGGGACGGCATTTCGATCCACAAGTGAGGCAAAGTGATGCCAGCTTCATCAATCTTGAATTGGCTGGTTGATGACATCAATTGCGCACCAGATGGATGCTCTCCAAATCAATCACGTAATGGTTGCCCCGTTGGCACGAATTAATCCCCAGATCTTAATTTATTTTCCTTTCAATTTGTGCCACTAATTCCTACTCCAGCATTTCCAGGTGTTCCAAATTCTGGATAGATTTCCGGAGGAAAGCGCGACTGGATTTTTAGATCAGGAATTATGCGTTCTGTGTTTTTTTTGTTTTTGTTTGCTCGTTTAGCGAATTAAATTCTTGTTTTCTATTCTTTTATTTTTATTCTTTTTTTCAGAAAACGTAGCAAAATATTTACTGACTAAAATATCAATTGCTCAAAACAAAAACACGGCTAAACATTTAATTAGAATCACTTCATCACGTTGAAAGCATTTATTTTCAACTCGAAACCGTTTCATTCGGAGATAAATTGTCAACATCCGAAACACCAACCAACCTTTCTGGTTGAGGCTGGTCATGGAAATGCAGTGCTTGAAATGGAACTGAATCCTCGTCGACCCGACGCAGGGCTTGGCGTACGAGATGGATTGTCCACAGAAGCCACTAACGAGATCGTTGTAGTCGAAGTAGTAGGCGTCTTGGAATGGACACACGATCGGCATGGCGGGATCTGTTGCAGATGACAAATGTCGAAGTTTTAAGTTGTGCCAATAACTCTCTAGAATATAGAATTGACATAATTTCAGCAATTCCAAAATGATTTTAAAATGGTCACTTATTGTTTGTTAAGTACAATTTCTAAGTAATATTTTTTGAATATAATAATGAGACCTCTGACTAAAGTATGCAAAAGTGTTTCGACTCTGATCTGACCGCAAATATTCTTCAGACTGTCCGGAATCAAGCAGAAACCTGCATAAACATTTCACATTATAAATTCTAAAATAAATTCTTTGAGCATCAACAAGCTTGAATGATTAATTTTACAAAAACAAAATTCTTTTCTCAACAAAATTAAATCATTTGCATTCGATTGCCGAACAAAAACGCGGCGGTCGTGTTTCCACAGCAGTCCTGATGAACGAACGACTCACTCTCTTTGTATTGGATGATGTTGGCGTGCCTCCTGATCATCAACAGACACTGGAAGCAATTCTTCTCCCTGCAAGGACGAGAACTTCATCACATTCGATAAAGAGTCAGAAACATTGTCTCTTTTCTAGAATTTAATCTCAACCCTGCCAAGCGCACACCAGATTTCAACAAAAGTGTCTCATTTTCAGAGAGAACACTTCCCCAAAATGGAACTCCTAAAAATAGCAAGACACATCATCATCATCATCATGTAATTAGGCGATGGATGGGGGGAGGGGAGAACAAAAAAAACAGGAACAACAATCGTGGTTCTATAAATAGGCTGACCTTGAAGGTCATTTCGACTTAAGAAAAATAATTCATTGGAACATATTTCACGTCTCAGAGGTTCTCCGTGTCACTTCATTGAACCTGGACCGATGTTCCGCTCGAATGAACACAAAAGTCACAAGTTGAGAGTTTTTTTTTCTCGCTTCTGTGCCGTTGATAAATACAGCGAATAATTGGCCAGATAGCTTCCAATGTCAGAGGTCCAATCTATCAATCCTCTCTGTCAATAAACTTTCCTAAACGCCTGGCCATCATTGGACTGCTCCCCTTGAAATATGAGGTGCCCTGCCATCGATGAAAATCAAAGGAAATATCGCTTCGTTCGTATCTCTCGACACAAGAGTTCGACTAAGCGATCGAAAACATTCAAAATTAGAATTAAAACCAGAGAAGAAGTGAAAAGGTTGAAATTGAAAATAAAAATTTAGAAAATAAAATGGCGGAAATTGGAAAAAAAAGTGATTGAAAAACACGGCACGGGTCAGACTTAACCCTCTTCTGTTGTTGGGGATTTGTGGTTCTCAAGAAGAACAGTCCTCAATATGATTGAAAAGCTTCCATGGACAGGTATGATACGTGACAATCCAAGAAAACTTTTTACCCCCCTCCAAGAGAAGGAGTAGATGACATTACCGTTTTAGCCGACATTTTAGCGATCGCATCATGAGCTACTAACAAATGCAATTCAACTTAATGTCTCCAATTGTTGGCAATTTGTCCAGTTACGCCGATCTCCGAAGGTTCTAGAAGTGCTTTTCCAAGCGGCTTTTCCTTGAGAATATTACCCAGGACACGTGGAGCGAGCGGATTAGAGGATTACGGAATGGAATTGGTCCGCCTCCATTAATTCACGCCCTGTTTATTAATCTCATTCAGCCCACTGTCTCATTGTTTCACGATTCTTCCAAGTTTTCCCTTTCATTGTCCATTTGGAGCTGTCTGGAGTTTGCCCGGATGTGTGGATGTATCGCTGTCTATGCGTTTCACTTTGTTGTTGTTGATGATGTTGTTGTTGTTGTTGTTGTTGTTGTTGATAGCTGTTGCTGTTGTTGATGAAGTTCATGCATATCACTATTTATCCGTGGAACTGCATTTAGTATTTTCATTTGTACTTTGATAAGCTTGTCATTTCATGAATTGTTAATGAAATTAAATTGGAAATAAAATACCACAACTTCTTCAAAATCGACCTTTTAAGAGAGATACAAATTATATCCGCCAATTGATTCCCTCCCCATTTTTTTAAGCATCCCATACACCCGGAAGAAGCAGAGAACGCTAATGAAGTCGAATTGAGCGGACGAGAGAAAAGTAATTTAATTAGCGATTCCTTAAAATTGCACATCCTCTCACGAACCGTCGGCCTCGGATTCATAAAACAATCCACTGCAGGCCCTCACTGAGATTAACCCCAACGAACGGTTTTACTGCTCTTCACCCGAATAAAGGGGCGGGGACGTCCCTCACGTAGCTGGGTCAAAGGGCCGGTGAGAGAGTCGCCGGTGAATGCGGAAACATTGGATTCAATTAGTACTGGAAAAGATTCCAGGATGAAACTCATTCTCATTCAGTTGCCGCTCCTAGCTGATCCCTAAGCCTCGCGATGACACCGGAGGGATAATTTTTGAATTAAACGTTCAATAAAAATGGATTTTAAACTGAATTACTATGTTTTAAATTTGATATTTAGAAGTGTTTTTCAAATTTCGACTCGGTGTGCTTATTACCGAGGTACTGAGTTGATTGCATTTGTAGTCAATTATCTCTTTTATCTAACGTTATCATTCTGTTATTATGCTCATTCGGATTGATATTCTGTTATTATGCTCATTCGGATTGATATTCTGATATTATGCTCATTCGGATTGATATTCTGATATTACGCTCATTCGGATTGATATTCTGTTATTACGCCCATTCGGATTGATATTCTGATATTACGCTCATTCGGATTGATATTCTGACATTATGCCCATTCGGATTGATATTCTGTTATTACGCTCATTCGGATTGATATTCTGATATTACGCTCATTCGGATTGATATTCTGTTATTACGCCCATTCGGATTGATATTCTGATATTATGCCCATTCGGATTGATATTCTGTTATTACGCTCATTCGGATTAGAACTAAACAGGATTATTCTAATGATGCACGGCAACCCACACCTGCGTGGAAAAGAGGTACTCCGATCATCAACAACAACAGCAACAGCAAGAACAATAATAATAACAATAACAACGACGAAACAACAACAACAAACCTTAGCATACGATGTTTACGTCTGCACGTACCCTTCCAAGACTCGCTCTGCAAGCTGAAATTCGAGTGATCCAGACATCCACTTGTTCTAATGAGACGCATTGCAATATTTTTCAAATACCAGTTTGAATTTCATTCCATGAACATTCGTTGTGTCCATGAAGTGGTTTTTCCAACCAAGCAATGTGAAGTGTGGAAGCAGAAGGTTTCACTGTCACGAACGTGATTTGTGTTTTAAAGAAATTAGTTGTATGCCCCCTTAATGTGCCCCCCTTAATGTGCCCCCCTTAATATGCCCCCTTAACATGCCCCCTTAATATGCCCCCTTAATATGTCCCTTAATGTGCCCCCTTATTTGTCTAATTACTGGATGTAACTGGATGTTCCTTTTAATAAACATATATTTTTATTATTTTTTTTAGTTTTTTATTATTATTTATTATTATTATTATTTTATTCATTAAAAGCTCATTTATTCATGGAAATTGTTGAAATGTCTGCGTGTTTTGGTCTCAAATTTGAAGGAGGAACTCCATTGAGACGTGTAATTTGAAGCATTTTATGATGAATTTCAAATTTTCTCCGAATAATTTTTTTTTTCTTCGAATTGAAAAACATTCTGGAAATTAAAATCTTTCAAAATGAAGCGAAATTAAAGACTACGACAAAATTTGAAAAAATAAGTGAAAAAATAAATAAACAAATATCGATAATAAAATAATTAATTTTAAATAGTCGAAACGTGCGTCCATTTTTGAGGAATGTTCTCAAATCAGGAAAATGATGGATGGAGACTGAAGAGTCGAATGAATGTTTAGAGAGAAAATAATGTCAACCCATCACATCTTAATGCGATCATGTGACCACAATCTGCCTCCTCTAATTGCTGCTCAGAGTACTTCATCCAGTGGATTATGGATTGCACGGATCATCATCAACACCACCACCACCATCATCATCATCATCATCTAATTAAATTGAGCTCACCATGCAAACTTAATGGTAGAATAATTCTAGTTTACTGCTCATGTGATGCTCTTACTGACATTGATGTTCATGTGATCATGATTATGATAATGATGATGATGATGATGATGCCGATGTTGGTGATGATGATGAACGTTATGGTGGTGGTGAAAGTTATGGTGACGATCAATGATGGTGATTGTTGTTGGGGCCATGATAGTGATATGATGATGACGATGGAGATAGGCATTGTTGTGGTGGTGACGATCGATGATGATGATGATGACGAAGACGACTATGACGATGATGATCGTGATCATGAGGGCGATGATGATGATGGATGCGTGACGAACAGGGTTGAAAGGAATTGATTGATGGCAAATCGATAATAGATTCATTCACTCATTCTTCAATGTTGATGAATATCGTGCAACATCACACGGCAGGTGTGAAGGTCTCATTATTGCCGCGACCATGAAAACCACCTGAACAGTTACCTAATAAAGTAGTTATTAATTCTAATTAATTATTATTTGTCTACAAATTAAGAGTTAATTGGTAATAATTAACAACTAAATGACTGACAAATTCCTCAGCCTATTAATCTTTAAACTCGTCAAAAATGTCTCATTCACAACCGATCTTGATCATTTACCTCAGTATCTCTGTCTGCCTCGGCCAGATTACATGTTTTATGACATTACGTTCTTAAGAGTTTAAGAGGAAATGTTATTAGATGACATTAATGAGTGAATTATCTGTTCGTGTATATCAGAAGGAGTAAGTTGGTTAATCGGAAGTCAAGGAAGAAGTCAAATAATGTGGTGAATGATTTCACGAACAACGAATAATCAAAGAATGTACAATTCAAAAGTTCCTATGTAAGGATATTACAAAAATGTTACAAACAATAACAACAGCAACGATAACCGGTTAACGACATTACAACAAGATAACAACATGACCACAGCAATCATAAGAAGAATAATATAAAATGATTCAGAGCGTAGCCATAAAATATGAATGGGCATCCATGGACCTATATTTAGGGGATAAATTTCAAAAAAGGAGGTAATTAAGGAGATATTGATGGAGAGAATGGATGAGAGGCACAAAGGGATGAGTCGATCAATCATCGGAGCTGACTGCTCCTCATAAAAGCTACTCCGACATAGGCGATAGACAGAAGGTTTACCCTGCAAATGACTGGGCAAATAAATGCCCTGGAATAGTTAATGGGTTTGTCAAGAGAACTTCATGTTTGGACTGACAACAAGGACACGAGGCAGTCAGAAAGTAGGGCTCGGATGACAGTAACTTAATTCTGGTCGAAGTAGGGGTAGGTCGGTCGAAGGTGGGTTGCCTTCCTTCCTTGGTGCGTTAAAGGCTACAGTCGCAACGTGTCGTGTTCAAAACCCAGCTTGCACTGTCACGATCGCCCGTGGAAAGGAGCGTTATACAAATGCCTCTGATGATATGCTAGGGCGCTCTATAAATGAACTGTAATTACGATGTTAAAGTGTAGTTTAATGATGTTAATGATAATACATTATGAGCGGTCGAAGTATTTAATCAAAAATAATGCATTATTTATGCAATATATATATATAAAATATATAATATATAATATGTATATATATATATATATATAATATATATATTATATATGTTATTATTTATTTATTCTATTTAATGTTGAAAGGAGATGAAAACGTTCTGGAATGATCGAACTCAATGTGGTTAACAACATCTGAGAACAACATTGAACGTCTGCTTTGTTGACGAGAATGTAATTAGCATAAATTACGTTGTTTGAAAATTATTCTTACTATTATTATTATTATTATCATTATTAATATTACTGTTACTACCGTTATTAATATTATAATAATAATTATTATTATCATTATTACTATTACTATTATTAATATCATAATTATTATTATTATTATTATCATTATCATTAACATCATCATTATTTATATTTAATAGATTAGTTGGAAATTACTTGTCTGGGAGAATTTTTAATTAAAAAAAAAAACTTCGCACTTCCGTGTACAAAGGTCGGTCATCCATCAAGCGAAACTTTAAATAGTTTTCCCGCATAAATAAAAGAAAACCAGCAATAAATTGGCGCGTATGACAGCAGACGAGATTGATTGCTGCCCGGGAAAGCATTACCTTCACGGCCAGAAAGATGACAGATAAGTTATCCAGCAACCTACGACAACTCCAACCCGACTCCACGAGGCCTTGAAACCCTATTCCAGGCGTGGACCGGGGCAGTTTAATCCGGCAATCTGCTTTTCACGTCAGGCGGGGGAATTGGCGGCAACTTGTTGATGGTCTGCAGGGATCTTTTATGCTGGGGTCGTGATCTGGTAAAGGGGCTGCCTCCTCAAATTGACTTCTTTGTTTGAATTCCAGGCATGTTTTGACTTGATGATTGAGGATGTAAACGTCTTCTGAAGCAATAAAAGTGGGAATGAACAAAGGACTAATCAGCAGCTGAAGGAATGAAGTCTTTAAGTCGGGACGGAATGGTTCAACAGGAATCGACGCCTCCGAGCTCCTTTTGATCAAAAGCGGGAGACAAGGAACGCAGAGGAGATGAAAAATGTTATAATCATTTATAATAAAGAAAAAACTGAATAATTAAGGAAAAAATTAGATGGAAAAAGTTTCAAGCGAGAGAATCACTTGGCGCATTCTTCTCCTTTCAAGATGATTAATGGGGCTCTCGTTACAGCCAGGAAAAGCATTAGGGATGGGCTAGTTTGCCTCCAAATAGGCCGATCAATGTTGGTCTGATATTGTTCCGCCCAGTTTTCCAGATAGATTCTTTGAATTCTTCCTCTTTGTAGGCAGCGGAATGAGGGATGTGGCCCTCATTTGTCAGCAGAATGTGGCCATTTCACTGTGCGTCGCTGATTTGTTTTATTTTCTGCACCTTCTTGTCATCCTCCACTCTCGTTTGGCAAGGAATTGTTACGAATAAATTTGAATTGAAAATAAATGCACCAAAAGTTTAAAATATTGCTCTCGTGTCAAGCGTTCATTGGATCTCGAATCGACCAATCGACAGTAGCGAGCGAAAATAGCGGAAATTCCTTGCAATTTCATGCGTGCTTTCACTTTCATCTTCTTGTAAATAAACAAACATCCATGCATTCTTCCACCTTCAAATCAGAGTTCAGATTTCCTTAATAAAAGTCCGTAAACATTCCTTTACGCATTAAATTCTTGCGTAATATTACAATGATTACAGTAATCAATTATTACATTACATAATAATACATAATGACATCGAACAGACTGATTAACATTTTTAAATTCTCAGAAGAATTCGTTTCATGATGAAATTCAAATTAATTAATAATCAAATAAAATAAAGCAATAAATTAATTAAAATAAACTCAAAAGAATTGATTTGATTTAATCTGGAAAACAAATCAAAATAGCAACTTGTCGTTGCTTCCAATCGAATGAAAAGGAGGAAGTTCTTAAACTTTTCACGTCTTTACAAAGTTAATTTCATCCTCGTCCTCTTCCTCTTCCTCATTTGCATATCTCTAGATCATGAATATTAATTTTCTGCCTGACCATCTCAACCTCCCAATGGGTTGAGACATTTGAAGGAAAAAGTATTACGCATGTCGAAAAAGTCTCTTTCTGCCACAAAGTGAGTTGAGTTTGGATCAGCAATCACAGCAATATCAATCAATGTTCATATAAATCCTACTAACAATTATTTCAACAAACATCACCTAAAACATTTGATTGTAAATGTAAACTAATTCAACTCCATAAGAGCCACTTAGAAGAATGATTTCCAACTTGTTAGAAAAGAGATAGTAATCCCTCTGCTCCTCGATGCAGTGCCCCTTGGACGTGATGTGACTGTCCTTGATGACCACGTTCCCCAGACCACTTTGGAAGTACTTGCCCCTCCACTCCATTGGAAACTTGCACTTGCAATCTGGAATGGGACATGTTGACAGGATGTGGAATGAGATGTTGTTTTGTCGTTTGGGGTTTTAAGAATTCAATTTGAATTTCGTGATCAATTCTCAGGAATTAATTCGAATTTTTAGTGTATTTCAATGTTTATCATATTTTTTATTTTTCAAACAATCTGACGATGAAGTTTACAATTAACTTGTAACGTCTGAAAACTGACACAAAAGTGAACTATTCGCGTCCCGAACGAACAGAGCGATTGAAATAAAATCGGAAAATAGAATGATGAGCATGATAATGATGGTGATGTTGTTGTTGATGATGATGGTGGTGGTGGTGGTGGTGGTGGTGGTGATCATGATGATGAAGACGACGTCGATGATGATGATGGCTGTATTTCAGAGGAGGAAGTGCATGTTGTTTGCAGAGATAGGACCTTCTTGGATCAGTGTGTTCTTTATCGACTTGGAGCATACGTTCAGAGGTTGTACTTAGGAACATACTTTACTGGTCGCAATATCAGCTCTGTCGAGTACGGCCTTCCAACAAAAATTCTGACATTAAAGTCCACCGTGATTAGTGAGAGGTAAGAAAGGACGATGATGATGATTATGTTGATGGTTATGATGATGATGATGATGATGATGATGATGATGATGATGATGATGATGATGATGATGATGATGATGATGATGATGATGATGACGAGACGAACACTGACGACTGCCGAAGAGTGAGAGNGATGACGATGACGATGATGATGATGACGACGACGACGACGACGACGCTGATAATGACGACGATTACGATGATAGTTCAATAATCGTTTTAGAAGATTATTAACTATAATAAAGGTAATAATATTAATAATAATAATATTAATAATAATAATAATAGCAATAATAATAATAATAATAATAATAATAACAAGTTGAGGTCCTTTGACAAATTTCCGCCTAGGATGATTGAGTCAGGGAGGATTATTGGGGCCAAATCTGACCCGCTCAGAAGAACTTGATTCGATCGACCTAATGGCATCTCCTAATGGCACACGAGTAAACGCATTACTGCCATGAACTCCTTCACAAGGAAGAACTTTATTTGCCGAATATTACAATTAATTCTTCCTCCATTGGTGGAGTCCCACTGTTTTTAAAAGCTGCTCGAAAGTATTTCCGAGTGAAATTATTGCAGAAATAATATACTCCGTCATTGGCTCAATGTTTCAAACAAAGAGAATATTTGATGCCTGAGAATATTTTATACTTTTGATCGATATGAATTCATTCTAAATAATTTTCATTTAAACATCTTTTTTTGAAAAAAAAATTGAAGCATTTGAAATGAAAATAAAGAAATGGAAATCATTGAAAAAGACATTCCATATTTCCAGTGCCTGCTAATTAATGCAGCTATTTGTGGTTTGATTGGGAGAGGAATATGTATTTAATTGTATTTCATTTCATAAGTTATAATAATTATTTTAAATCTTTTAAAATTCGAAATCAAATTAATTCACTTCCAAGTAGGATAGTCCAGAAATATTATTTAGAAAATCTGACGTATTTTAAGAAAATACTTCCAAAAAGAAGAAAATTCCATTTGCGAGGAATTAGTCATTCAATTATCATTAGATCATCATTCAATTATCATTTAACTATCATTCAAATATCATTAGATCATCATTCAATTATCATTAGATCATCATTCAATTGTCATTCAATTATCATTAGATCATCATTCAATTATTGATTAATTATTATTCAATTATCTTTAGATTACCACTAAATTATCGTTCAACCATTAATAATTAAATTATTAATGAATTACCATTCAACAAGAATTATTAATTATAAATCAATTATCATCAATCACCATTTAATTACCATTAAATTATCATTCAATCATCATTTAATTATTGATTAATTACCATTATTTGTCATTCAATTATCATTCAATTACCATTCAATTATCATTTGCGATGGCCTCGGTTTTGATGAATAAGCCGATAAATGTGGAGGAATTAAAAATTCGAGATGTCTTCATTTCAATAATTGATTTCAATCCGCGTCTGAAGGAATTATTCTAATAGTTTGAAATGAATTTAATATTCCCTTTGAATCCGTCATTCGAGGACATCATTCCCATCTTCCTAACGAGAAAATCTTCAGAAAACAGCGGCAAATCTCAGTCGAGAGAAGATCAGACGGAGTTGAAATGAACATTTTTTCAGGGTTTTGATTAAATGGAACTTGAATTTTATATTTAAAAGAAAAAAATCTAAATGAAATTGAACTGGAACACGACAGTTTAAGTAATTAAAATCCGTTGAGTCTTTAAAATTGCTTCACATCGACCATTAAAAGCACCACTTCGTGACAGTCCCTCATCTTCGTCGGGGTCTCCAATCGACCACCAGGGACCAGGTTTTACAGCATCTTCAGCAAGTGAAAACTGGTTAAGGCTTCATCGAATTAGACCGCACACACGCACAATTGGGTGCCTTAAAAGTTCGTTAACAGAACACTTCATGCGCGCCGAATGATGGGATATGCCGGGGTGGGTAGCAGGGATAGCCCACTGGGGGCTTTAAATGAAAAGAGGGCGAGAACCCAGGCACCGGGCGACACCACTTAAGTGATTTAGAGGCCCCTCACACCCCGGGCGTTCCGGGTCGAGGTTCATACATATTCATGGGATGTTTTTATATTTCGTACGCAGACCCCGCCCATCCAGAAATTGTTAATTAATTGAAAGTTGAATAAATGTGGCGATGTTTTTATTAAATCTGCATACATTATGCATCTCATCAGCATAATTTATGCTGCCATCCCGATGACGATGTCGACAGCTATGCACATCACCGACGTAAAAAGACTGAGGTGATTAAAACTGAAATAATTCGAATTATATTTTAAAATATTCTTTGAACAAAAACATATTTCATAACATATCAGCGTATTATTTTTTAAATAAAAAATATTCGCACTAAAAAAGTCATATAATGTTTTCCAAAAGTGGAAGAGAAATTCTCCACTTTGGGGAGCATTTTATCCGCTAAATCAAAGATGCTGAAAAAATAGAAAAGGAGGCGCCAAATAAAGGCTTTATTAAGAAGGGGTCCCTTTGATATTCTTCCTGTTCCCCGAGAAGATGGCAATCTGGGGTCATATTTCAAGTCACCACCCCTTCAGAGGTCAGGAGGTTATCTTGTCTGCAATCACATTATTTCACATATCGTACGTCCCTCGCATCCAGCAGCACTATCTCTCTTTTGTTCGTTTTCTTTCATTATCTTCCTATCTTCCTATCTCTTCACGCATCTGTCCATCTGTTCGCTTTCCATTCAACTCATTCGCCATATGGCTGTCCATCTTTCCATCCATCTGTCCATTCGTCCATCCATCCTCCCATACATTCGTCCATCCATCTGTCCATTCGTCCATCCATCCTCCCATACATTCGTCCATCCATCCACCCATACATCCGTCCGTCCGTTCATCCCTCCAACATCCATCTTCTCATTCATCCATCTTGTTTATCTTTCAAATCTCCAAATTCCAGGGAGCTCCTCAGAGTGAGAGAGGTGTTCGCTTTTGAATCCTCGGTGTAATGGCTCTTCACGTTAGGCCATTGTAACGCCCCAAATGGTGACGACGACGATGATGAAGATGATGATGACGATAATGATGATGATTGATGAAATAAATATATTAAAAAGGTTTTTCTATGAAATTTTAATTATCTTGATCCCATCAATCCGTATTTGAGGAATGTAAATATTTCTTCCAAATAATCCGGAGAATTATTTTCCATGCCAACCACATTTTAAACCCGATGTAGATTTACCGCTGCTTTGCACGATGGTGATGTGTTCACTCATCTCTTACGTTCCATCACCAAGACCAGCCATCATCGTCGTCGTCCTCCTTCTTATCATACCCTCCTTATCATCATCATCATCATCATCATCATCATCATCATCATCATCATCATCATCATCATCATCATCATCATCATCGTCGTCGTCGTCGTCGTCGTCACGGAATAGAAAGAGGAGTATTAATATATCTTTTAATTAGTTATGGATCCGATGCCTTATAACAGGTTAATAATAATAATAATAATAATAATAATAACAATAATAATAATAATAATAATAATTGCAGAATCTAAGATATGGTGCGACACATAAATAAAAGTTGCAATTAGAAACATGTGCGTGCAGTTGATGGAGAGGTGATTGAATCGAATGATGGATGGATTCGGAAAAAAAAATGATGAAAACCACGGATTGATTGGAAAGTAAATCTTCAATTTTCAAAAGTTCAAAAAAGCTTCCAGCGTCAGACAAACATTCATGAGAATGTTTCAACCGGGAAAATACCACACGAGTTTGGATGATTCGAACATTGTAATCACGTCTGACACGTGTTGCTTGGCCGTCCAGCACGTCTCACAACTCGTTCACTGAGGCATGAAAATCCGTGAAGCGTGAAATCCTTCAAAGAATTTATAAAGCGATTATATGAGGGAGTCGAGAAAGCATTTCGGCGATTCAAGCTTTGATGTCGAGGTGGGGAATTATTTGAAATTATGGACAAATATTTGACAGGTCAACCGAATAAAGACATCCTGATGATGATTTTATGTGAGCGGTTTTGTGGGTTTTTGTAAATAACCTCAGGAAGGCTAGGCAAATATTGTTAATAAAAAAACAAAAACTGAACAAAATTAAACTTTCTGCAAAAATATTTTGATTAAAAAATGCATTCGTTTTAAAAGAACAGTTTATTTGCTCAATAAAACTCAATTGTGATGAAAATATCGGAAAAGTCGTGTTGGTGGTTCAAATTGGAAGCTGTTTTTACCAGCCAATAATCACATCCGGCTTCCACCCATAAATTCTCACTCACTCACTCACTCACTCACTCACTCACTCACTCATCAACGCGTAAGGTTAGCAGGCACTAATTTCAAACCATTGTTTAAGTTTCTCAAATTAAATTATTTTAAATTTTTTTATTAAAAAGTTTAAAACATTCACTTTTTCTTGCAGAAATTCTTTCCATTGTTTTGAATAATTTCAGAGGTTTCTTCGTGTTTTGACAAATGTTCGACTGAGTTGGTGACAAATTGGAGGAGATTTTTAAACAGAAAAATTAATTGAAACACAAAAGTGTTCACGCTTCGGTGATTCTCATTCCTCTCTCTTGATGCTTCATTCTTTTTATTTCCATGGAGTGGAGTTCTTTTGTTGATGTATGCGAGTTCCAGCTATTTGCATCCATGCGTGGGAAATTGCACAACCTCTCAAAATAACTTGAGAGTCAAAGAGGAATTATGGTTGCAGAAAAATGTCTTCCTTCATGACTTTGGCACCTAAAAGAGCAGGAAATCCTCCGCTATTTGCCTCCCACGGTGGCAGGATCTGCGAGGAAGGACCGTGAATGGTAATTTAAGGGGGCGTTTGCGATTTGACACCGATTGCTTGGATCAGAGTGGCTCGGAATTAGCCATTTCAAGGGCTTCTTGTTCTTAGGGGGCCGTCACTAATAATTAAGGTGAACAAATCGCACGAATTTGTCCTTGGAAATCAGCCATAATGACTGCAATTTGTTTATCTTTAGTTGGAAGATTGGCGATTATAAAGCGGCTGATTGTTGGACGTTTTCTCAGGTATTTCCTTGTGCTTCGTTGCAAAATGAAGCTGATTCATTCAACGACTTTTGTGGACATCCCCTACCTCGTCGAATCCAATTATCGTCCACGATGAAAATGTGTGAAATATTATGATATGGCTGGATTTAAATGTAAAACTTTGCTCAAATTGTTTAATTATGAATATTTATTTTGAATTTACTTTAAAATAATTGAAATCACTAGGACTTCTGAAAACCCTGCACAGCATTATCATCAACTGATGCAAGCACTCTTCATATTTCATTCCTTCTTGACTTTAACAAAGTATTTCGCAATTGTTAACTTTTCCGCTCAAGGAATGTTTGTGGTGCTCTTCAAGAGGCCTCATTTAGGATGCATTATCTGATAACAAAACATATGTTGATTAATGGAGTCCTTTCATGGTAGCCCTGACGATGATGATGATGATGATGATGTTTTTGATGATGATGGTTACGATGATGATGATGATGGTTACGATGATGATGATGATGGTGATAGTGGTTACGATGATGATGATGATGACGACGACGGTGAAGGTGGTGGTGATGGTGATGCTTGATGGTGTCTATAATTCGTGCCATCAATAGTACACGGAGAAACGAAATATATGACGTAATATCGCGGACCATGTAATTCCTGACGTCCATTTTTCCAGAGCGGCATCAATAATGAAAGCTTCACGCTTCACTGATCACGTGAAACAAAAACTTGTTCGACCGATCACTCAGGAGTGCAATGAGTGATTGCAAGAATTGCAATCAATTTGTCTCGAATTGGGAAGTAATATTTTATTACGTCAAAAATGAGTAAATTATAGTTGATACATTTGTCATAGTTTATTGCGACGTTTGCAGAAGATGAAGAAATGCCGACCCATAATTATTGCGATTATAATATTTTTATTATTTACGAGAACCATCGGAGCGAGGACTTCGCTGGAAAACATAAAACAAAGATTCGAGGAGGGACGATTCTGTGACAGGCGCTGTACCGTGAAATGCATCCTAATAATATGCCGTGTGCGACGGTCCGTGGCGAATTAATGCACCGTCCTCCGCGTGGAATGGCCGGGGAAGGCATGAGAGATGCATAAAAGTAATGGGAAACAAAAAACAACTCTGCGAGGGGTTAATCTGGAGTTATAAGACCCTGAACCGCGGGTGATCGGCCCCCTAGCTTCGAGATCAGCATTTCAATCCGTGTTTCGACCTTCAAACGATTTTGAACGCGCTTGGAGAAGCAGGATGCCATTGTTGTTGTTGCGGAGGTGAAAAGCCGAACAACGCACCTAGGTTGATGCAATCGTAAAATGTTCGGGGTTACCGAGTTCATAATAACACACCACGTGTTTTTGATTGCTTGATTGATGTCTGTAATTCATCTGAACGTCAGTCAGTCCAAAGGAAAGATTCCAGGAAGACATGTTTGTCTCATTCGACAGTTCTTCCTTCACTCCTTCCTTTCTCTCCATCATTCACCTCCTCCATCATACCTGCCATGGATCTCATTTCCTAATTATTTCCATCTAGCAACTTCTGCTGATGGAAACAACAACGTAATCATCATAGTCGTCGTCGCCGTCGCCGTCACCACAAATACCACCACTACCACAGCAGTTACAGCGACAACTACAAAAATCGACAACCATTCATCAAAAACATCTCCTCAACAAAATACGATATCAATAGCAACAACAATAACAATAGCAACAACAACAACAACAACAACAACAACAACAACAACAACAACAACAACAACAACAACAACAACAACAACAACAACAACAATAACAATAACAACAACAATAATAATAATAATAATAATAATAATAATAATAATAATAATAATAATAATAAT
>MPNW01001445.1:90952-93452 GCA_011800805.1 Hirudo medicinalis
GAAGAAGAAGAAGAAGAAGAAGAAGAAGAAGAAGAAGAAGAAGAAGAAGAAGAAGAAGAAGAAGAAGAAGAAGAAGAAGAAGAAGAAGAAGAAGAATAAGAAGAAGAAGAAAAAGAATAAGAAGCGGTGGTTCGTCCGTTGTCGGATCACGTGACGAATGTCAAGTAGCTACGGGCGTCGCTTTTTCGCTTGCTTTTCAATGAATTATTTCCTCTCAAACTGTTTATTTCATTTTAATCAAAAAAGTTTCAAATTCTTTAAATTCATCAATTTCTTTCCTCGAGTTCGTTCGCCCGCTTTCATAATGGATGTCTTCTTTAACAATGTTGTTATTGATGTTGTTGTTGTTGTTGCTGTTGTTGTTGTTGTTGTTGTTGAATAGATAACGAGAAACACTCATCCATGTGAATGGTTCTTCCGAATTGCTGAAATGTCTCCTTTCATTGGAGGTTTTGCATGTTGGAACTTGCAGGCTGTTAAGCTATTGCATGCGAGAGGTTGAAGCCAATTATCGATCATTAGAGTTAACGACTGTTTGTTTGTTGCTTTTTAAAACAACAACAACCAAAACATCAACAACAACAACAAAAACATCATCAATAACAATTACAACATACATTACTATTTTGATTCTGTTTATTTTCTCGCATTAACCAATGAATTAATTCCTCCTCACAAGAACGAACAACTTGTGGAGGGTTTGCCCTCTTGACTTGGTAAGCCCACCAAAAAAGTGGGTCATCACCGACATCATCATTATCATCGTCGTCGTCATCATCGTCATCAACATCATAATCGTCATTAACATTATCATCAATATCATAACCGTCATCATCAAAGGCGTCATCATCATCATCATCGTCGTCGTAGTCGTCATCATCATAGGCGTCATCATCATCATCATCGTCGTCGTAGTCGTCATCATCATAGGCGTCATCATCATCATCATAGGCGTCGTCGTCGTCGTCGTCATCATCATCATCATCACCCCAATTATCATCATCGTCTCCATCATCATCATCATCATCATCATCATCATCATCACCGTCAACATCATCATCATCGTCGTTGTCGTCATCACCACCACCATCATCATCATCATAAAGTACAACAGCATCATCACCATCGTTATCATCATCATCACCACCACCATCATCATCATCATCATCATCATCATCATCAACATCGTCATCATGATTCCAGACCACCATGGGCTCGGCCACACTTAAAAAAGAATAAAGTGTCCGTTGGTTTTGCATCGGTCAAACACAGGGAGACACAAATAAGAATCCACAGCGGTCTCAATAAACAGCGTATTTACTGCACTCGTTAATTTCGCGGTTGAACGTATTGAATGCAACACGTGCGTCTGCTACGTCAACTTAAAATGGCAACCTGGATTGATTAGGCACAGGTGCTGCCACCCTATTTCTGACGTGCGTTTCATTTCGTGGAGCAGTCGGTCCATTCTGGGTCGAGATGGTCTAATGGGAGACGTGTTTCATGGTTTTACAGGGTTTCAAGAATCACATTTCTCAATGTTTTCAACACATTCGACCTCTTTTAACGAGGTTTGCGTTCAGTTTCAATCCACCTGCCATCAATATGACATTATAAATACATTAATATTAATATTAATTAATTTATTTAATACCAATTTATTATTAATTAATATTATCTATACTGATGCTATTATTATTATTATTATTATTATTATTATTATTATTGATACTAATAATATTAATAATTGATTAATAACAATATCTCATGTGATGGACGATTGCAACTTTTTTTTCAACTCCGATGACATCAGTTGATTTCTGAGCATTTTTCATCTCTGCAATCAGTAACATTTTTCGTACCTGAAAATCATCATCGTCGTCGTCGTCATCATCATCATCATCATCGTGCAAGAGTCTTTCTTCCTCCTCAGCATCTCAACCTCCCCTGGTGAGCAGGTAATCTTTAACACCTGGAGGTTCATTTCTGACAAAATATTTTCGTCAACGATTCGAGTTTTTTGGAGGACACCAACATTCAACATGTTGATTCACTCGTTTCTTTGGAATCATTAACTTCAACAACAACAACAACAACAACAACAACAACAACAAGGTGAGAATCATTCACAAGAGCCTCAAATTCCACTCGAGCAACACTCCGTTCAACACTGCTGTTGTGGATTGATCGCATGATGATGTAGGTAGTTATTCAATAAAAGTTATCATTTGTACATTGAATGTTTTCATTGAATTAAAATATTAATTACAAATGCCACCTAATCATTCAAAATGTTTCAAATTCAAACGAAATGGTTTTTTTTTCTTTCATGTGCGATTTGTTTTCATTTTCCAGCGTTAAATTCGCTGTTTTATGGCATTATTTGTTAAATAATTTATTTATTATATTTAATAAATTTTCTGCATTTCTAAAAAATTAAATTTAAAAAATAATAATAATTTATGTTATTTCAGTGTAAATTAATTAAAAAAAAACAATA
>MPNW01001445.1:98452-102068 GCA_011800805.1 Hirudo medicinalis
CGGGGGTAGGCAGCAATGGGGAGATTATTGGTTTGGAGACGAACGTATGTTACGTAACTTGGTGATTAGGACGATGTCCCCATAACGTGGGTGGATGAGCATTGGGTAGATTATGGGGTGGGTGGGCAGTTGATTGAGGTGAGGCTGGACGGCCTAATAGCCGTCAGTACAAGCAGGTCAAGAGGAAACTCCCATCACCTGATCCTCGGGTTGAAGCATAAATCTCAATGAATGAAACCTTTGGGCTTCGTCGACTGGCGCATAATGAGATGAGTGTCTTTCCAATGGAGAACAATATTTGCCGCCACTTCCCTCCAGACGTTTTGTCGTCTGCTTCAACCACTCTTTCGACAACGACAGTCATTTATTTATTTATTTTTTACTCTTGCGTGTTTTGCTTGGAATAACGAAGTTTTCTTTTAAAATATCGTTTAATATGCACAATATTAAATAAATATAAACATAACAGCGTATGTTATTCACCGTGAATTCAAAGATAATCTGAAACTAAATCATGGAAAATACAATCGTGGACGAAAATCGGGTTTCGATGCTCGTCTTGTTCGCGCGGAAAAGAAGCGACTGAGTTGTCAAAAGTAGGTAAAAGTTTTTAAATAGTTGCAGGTGTCAGTGGAAATATTTCACGGCGTGTTATTAACGACCCGCGGAGCTGACATATAAATTCTTGCAAATTACTGCTTTTCCTGAGCGGGCATTTTGCGACTATTCTCGAGTGACCCTGCGATACTTCATCCATGTTTTTCCGAGCTTTTCCAGCTCAGCATTTCCAATTGGAGGTCGTAAAATTCGGAAAATGAAACAAAAAAATTCCAATCAACGAACGGAAATCTGAGGCGGCAAAACAATGTTAACTTCGCGTGTGTCACGTGACTTCTCAGTCTTTTTTACGTCATTTACCGAGTCACTTCGTGTCCTCCATTATTCAAATTAACAGCTGATCAATTTATTATTGTTTAATTTTATTATTACAATTTATTAGAAGAAATTGGCGTTGAGATTAATTAAATAATTTCCAACACATTTTTGTGGAAATAGTTTTAATCGAAAAAAAGGTGAATTTTAAAGTTAAAAATAAGGCTTGGTGATGGTGACAGTCCATGAATCTTAACACATCAACAAATCAAATCAAAAAAATTCAAAAACCTTTTAGCAAAGTGCTCCACAGAAAGCATCCGATTGCATTTTTAAGACACGGAAAGAAGTTACCTGCTTTTCCAAAGCTCTTCTTCCATCCTAAAATAGGCAACAACCTGCCCTCGTACGTGCAGCTCTGTGCTGCTCGCCATACTTCCGCATGGAATCTATGGAAATATTCTTTCTTCAAGACATTTCGATGTTTTTTGCGTAAATGTTGAGGAAATTTAATTTCAGATTTAAGTAAAAAGGTCGAGTTTGAAGATGAAAAAAATAAGGTTAATTTCGAGGAAATGTAATTGCGAAATAAAATAGTTTTGTTCAAAAGTCAACAAAATTGATTTTAATGCCATGTTATTTTTGCAATCGAGTTTTTTCAATGTTTAGTTATTTCGTCCTCTCGCTTTATGGCTGCGTTGAGATTTCCGATCTTCTCTCCGCATAAGATCGTCTTTCAATTGTTTTGCAGCTGATTCAACAACAACATCGCCATACAACAACATACAACAACAACATGTAGCAACAACATACAACAACAACATGCAGCAACAACATACAACAACAACATTCAGCAACAACATACAACAACAACATGCAGCAACAACATACAACAACAACATTCAGCAACAACATACAACAACAACATACAACAACAACATGCAACAACAACAACACACGACAATGAAGGATGGAGGGAATCGTTTTTCAGGCAAAGACTTCGTCGAAAAAATAAAGAAATCAAAAAAAAAAAATCACAAATCACAAGATGTTCGATCTGAAAACGTCCTTCGAAGCTTTTGAAAGACTCTCATTTCCTATCAATCTGCAACTTTTCACCATTTCAACTCCAAACCTGTTTTGAGGCTTCCATTTTTAATGATTTGATTTTTAGTTGTTGATAAATTCATTCGACGATTTTATGTTTCTAACTCATGTGAATTTATAAGGAAAAAAAAATACCTACAAAAAAAACCATTTTTCAAACATAATTATTCCAATTCAATCTCAACATTAGGCGTAATTCTCGTTTGGAAAACTTGCAAATCCCTGCAGCGATGACATCACCATGGTATCATCATCTTTATGGTGTCATCATCATCATAGTATCATCTTTATGGTGTCATCATCATCATGGTATCATCTTTATGGTGTCATCCTCATCATGGTATCATCTTTATGGTGACACCATCATGGTGTCATCCTCATCATGGTATCATCCTCATCATAGTATCATCTTTATGGTGACATCATCATCATGGTGTCATCATCATCATGGTATCATCCTCATCATAGTATCATCTTTATGGTGACATCATCATCATGGTGTCATCATCATTATGGTATAATTTTTATGGTGTCATCATCATCATCATCATGGTATCATCTTTATGGTGACATCATCATGATGATATCATTTTCGCAGCAGCTGATTTACAATCAACCTGTAAAATGAACGACCACAGATAAAATCTTAATTTCCTGACGTGTTTTAAGTAACGAAATCGCATCAAAACAAATCGAAAAATACATTGTAAATATGTTCATCAAAACAAATCGAAAAATACATTGTAAATATGTTCATCAAAACAAATCGAAAAATACATTGTAAATATGTTCATCAAAACAAATCAAAAATACATTGTAAATATGTTCATCAAAAACAAACCAAAAACTAATAGAGAAACTTAAATCGCTTGGAATTTAGATACACAACATAATAAATAATAATAAAAATTTTAAAATAATATTAATGTTATTAGTCATAATTATATTAAATAATTAAATAAAAATATCTTCACCCGCAAACAGCGTCATCATCATTAACCCCACTCAATCAATATTTTCGTTGAAAGAGTTGCACCAGTCGAGGGGGGAATGTAATCATTCCACTCCTCCAACAACACACACCTGGACTACTTTTCCAATACTCATCAACGCATCTCGTCCAGTCAGCGGTCCTCATATGCCGAGTCGGCATAAACAATATGGCCGACTGTCCAGAAAAACCACGTGACCGGAAGCTGAAATCAGCCGTTACGTCGGACAAAAATGGCGCGTCGACATCATTCGGGTCAGATTGCGGGGTTGTGCTGTTATTTGCTGCCCACCCCCGTGAACTTTGACTCATCAATGGGGGGTCAAAAGGTCAGCCCTGTGACGTAGCAAGTACTCCAAGTAATTCCTTATGCGTCACAATCCTCGTCATTCCCATCATCACTTCCGACATCAATGCCACCACCATCAACATCATCATTATCATCGTCATCGTCATCATTATCATCATCATCATCATCATCATCGTCGTCGTGTCGTCTCATCGTCATCGTCTCGTCATCGTCATCGTCATCGTCATCATCATCATCATCATCATCATCATCATCATCATCATCATCATCATCATCATCATCATCATCATCATCATCATCATCATCATATCATCATCATCATCATCATCACACTA
>MPNW01001446.1:10301-27039 GCA_011800805.1 Hirudo medicinalis
ATTATTATTATTATTATTATTATTATTATTATTATTATTATTATTATTATTATTATTATTATTATTATTATTATTATTATTATTATTATTATTATTATTATTATAGACCTCCATTTTGTTGAAAACTAAATTTTTAATTTTACTCTCCACGATTATCAAACAATGACGAAAACAAAAATAAATTATGGAGCATCGCATTAATAATAACAACAACAATAATAATAATAACAACAACAACAATAATAATAATAACAATAATAACAATAACAATAATAACAACAACAATAATAATAATAATAATAATAATAAATATCTTCAAAACATCAACGTGGCCTGATCGCATCAAGTCGTTATAAAGCACGCGATAAAATTCAATTTTCCTTTTCCTTCTCCTTCCTTTTCGCTTCCTCCGCCATTCTTTCTCTCTCTCCGACAACCGTTTTCTGTACTTTGAACTTTGAACTCACGAGTACGAGGACAAAGTCAACGAGTTCACAAAAGGTCAGAACACTTGCTCCCAGGAGGAGACTCATGCCAGAACCGACCTCGCTGAACAGGGTGAGGATTGAAGTCGAGGGTTTCTGTTGGACCTTTTTCAATTTTATGTCCTTGAAGAAGATGTCAAGGTTGACCATGTTCTCCCTTTAGGGAATTATAATATATATATATTATTATTAATACTGTTATTATTATTATTATTAATTCTATTATTGATAATAATAGTATTATTATTAACATTATTAATAATAATACTATTATTATTAATACTATTAATACTATTATATTAATTAAAATTATATTAAATATTAATAATAATACTATTATTATTAATACTATTGTTATAAATACTGTTGTTATTATTAATTCTATTATTGTTAATACTGTTATAGTTATTTATTATTATTAATAATATTATAGATATTGTTGTTATTGTTGAAATATTATTGATGCTATTATTATTAACACTATTATTAGTAGTGCTATTATTATTATTTATTATTATTAATACTATTACATTTGAAAAGTTAATTTTTCTAAACAACAATTTCATCACAGTGATGTAGAAAAAAGTAGCTGAAAATGTTTTTAAATAATTTATTTGTTGTTGTAATCAAATATTACGCAAAATAATAAAGATTTCAATCAACTGATTGACATAATACCAGTAATACAACCACATATTTCACTAATAATGCATGGCTGTCTACAACAATCGAAATTTTATAAATCTACCTGAGAAAATTCTCATCCAAATCCGGATCAATGCTGGTCTTCAGCAGGACGTCCTTGAGGCTCCCCAAACTGTCTGAGAACATTTTGAACCTCCTGTCAACGCTGAGAGTCTGTTTTTCGACAACCGATTCGTATTCTTGGTACAAAAAGTTGATGAGACTGAGCGTGGAGGCCTCTCTTGAGGTAGTCATGTTTGCCAAGATTTCTTGCAGTGCATTGAATTTGGCCTTTCGGTTAATTACTTGTTAGTTATTACATTTACTAATCATTGCATTTGAAATTATGCGGTTATAAGTTTTATTTTTTCAAACGTCACAAAAAAATTCCAAATAAATTCACAAAAACGAATGATAGATTCAGTGATAGAGTTTTTAAATGGAATAATCCATTATTGAAATTAGCAGAGCTAATACTTATCCATCACTTAACTATAATCAACTTAACTGATATTCTTATCAACATCAATTTAAATCCGTTTAAAGTGTGACAAAGCAGTCACATCGAATGCTACCCTCTTATTTTTCAAACCTCTTCGGTCTCATTCAAAAGATGATCTCTGGCAATGTGGTTGATCTTCAACTTGATCAGGTTGGAGTCGTTGAGAACTGGAAGAGGAAGGTTGGTCATGTGGTAGCAGGCCTGGTACATGTTGCTTCTAAAACTGGTTAACTGGAGAATTTTTAAATATATTTAAAACTTAAAATTTAAAATATTTAAGATGGACAGCTATTCTTGTTCAACACTTAATCAACTATTTGTAATTTATCTAATTATTTGCATAATCTATATTTTTCATATTATACTCGTGATAACAAGAACATAATTTAAGTGCACTTTATATTTTATTTTCCGATAAATTCCAAGCAATAACCTTCATGAGAAATGAAGTCTGATCCAAAATAACTTCTTGGTTCAAATCAATAATCGACTGGAATGACTCAGAGAATCTGGTCAGGTGCTCCAAGAGTTGCTTCCTCGTCAAATTGGAGTTGAGGAATTTTTCTAAATTGTTCGAAATGTTTCCAAACAGCTCCCCAAACACCGTGGCCGTTGCCTCGATCCTTTTGGTCGTCTCTGCCCGACTTTTGAGGCTGTTCAGGTGGCCAAACGAGGCTTCCGTTGCTTCGATGTAGGCCAGGAAAAGACCAAAATGACTGAAAATTGAGAATGAAGTAAACTATCGCAATCGGTTTATAATAATTAATAAATAATTATTCGAGTTGCTTATGTTACATGTTAAGTGAGTACTTTACATTAATTATGTAATATATTAATGTAATTAGAAAATGTATTAATTACATCCAATGTCAAAAGTATCTTGAAAGACAACTCAGTCACCTGTTCGCGAAAGGATTCGTTTCCTTTAGCGTCGAATCGTTCCTAAAATTCCAGTCACAATCCATGAAATTGATTCCATTGAACAGAGAATCGTTGGATTGTTGAAGATTTAAAACGAATTCTTTCAAAAAATAATAAATTCCTAATTTCGTCGGCCAACTTGTCGCCGTAACGAGATACTTCTTTATGGCGTCGTCGAAGACCGTGTGTGTCCTGTTGATCCAAGCCTGGAGCACATTTTCCAACTGATCAAGGCATTTTAAATTTTGATTGCTGGAAAGGAAAGAGCTGTAGGTCGTATTGGCGAACAATATTTCTGAGTTCTCTCTCCGTATTTCGACAGCTTCGTCCAAATTTTTCAAAGCGCTATCTCGAAATTCCTGCAAATAAATGTGAATTCACTACGCCAAATTCCATTTGAGTACGACCAGGTAAGTTTTATATTTTTAAATCTTCTAAAAGGCCAGTCGCCAGGGCTGCCGAGAGGGGATAGGGGGCGGGGGTGGTCAAGTCCTACTAATAAATAAGTCCTACAATTGTACAATCGCGACCTTTCTTTTGCTTTTCCGTTACCAAATTGGCACAAGGGATAGGGGTAGGGTATTGCCTAGTCAGCGGTCCTGCCATTCGTTAACAATTAAATTCAATAATTTTATTTATTTCCAATTTATTTTAAAAACATTCAACTCTTAAAATCTACTCCATACTTCAGCATTTTTAAGCTGTATTTTTCTAACTCCAAGGTAGGTGAATATGTCATCGTCATCGCAAGAATAGAACTCGTCCCAAGTTTGGTAAAATTTATTTGAGACGGAATTGTTTGATTCCGCTCTGGCACATTTGTCCAAAAGTCTCTCTATATTAATAGGTTCTGTAGATCTGAAGTGCTCCAAAGAATTTTCACTGTAATCGCTTTGAAATTCATCTTTAAGATCAACGATCTCAGAGTGTTTTCTGTCAGAATCAATCCAAAATTCTGATTCAGTGAAGCCACAAATGATTCTGAAAATGCAAAAAGTAAGTTAGCACTAATCAATTAAAACTTATATTTTATTGGGTAGCACAGACATTTTTGTCAACAAAACAAGTTTTTCAGTGCCAACTATTTACACACGACAAGTCGTATTTAAAACGTATTTTAAAATTATTATAAACTATTTACTTGACAAACAGAATGTAATAATTCAACTCTGGCTGAGGATCAAGTACGAGTTTCTTCTTGTATCGGTAATCTTCAAAGAGGTACTTTAGGTCCGCCAAAAGATCTTCATCTGTCGTCAGTCTGTGGTCAGGGACCATTACATTTTTGGCACCTTCAAGGGCACCAGGATGGTCTGGTAATAGTATAAATAATAAATCTTGAAAATTAATAGTGATTATGAACATTTTACAAGTCAATTTACAGATTAAATTATAATTTTTATTAAACATTTTCCTAAAAATGTAGTTATTCACCTCCGTTGCTCATAATCGTCTTCAAATCATTCAGAGACTGTAAATAATTCCTTTCGTGTTCGAGGATTTTTTTCACCAGGTGGCTCTCCCTGCCAGTGGTCACCGAACGTATGGTGTCGCTGGCCGCTCTGGCCTGTCTGATCTTATTTCTTAGGAGTTGATCTGACGATGGAAATGTTTAATTATCAGTTATTAAATATTCAGAATTATAAATGAAAAAGTTAAGACAATAATTATAAAATAAATCACAATAGTTGAATTTAATGTTAAATATTTTAATTGTTTTAAAATGTTTTTCATAAGTATTTCTAAATTATTATTATTGTTATTATCATCATCATCATCATCATCACCATCATTATTATTATTATTATTATTGTAATAATAATTATTATTATTATCATTTAATAATTTACAATAGAATAATAGAATAATAATAATTATTATTATCATTTAATAATTTACAATAGAAGCATTATTACGAAACTGAGTAACAGATTGAGAGGTTAAAGTTGAATGAGTTGTAGCAACTTTATTAACTACAATAAAAATGATAATATTCATTATCATCTATTTCTTGTTTCCATGCCAACCAACATTTATCATTGTTCCTCTCCTCAAACTGACGGACATCCAGCCTGGAGAGTTGGGCGTAGGAGATTTCCTCCAGGTAGGTCGTCCTCGTGCAAGGAACTGAACATTCTGAGTCAGAGAGGAATCCATCCGGAAGGATGTCTTCGACTAAATCATAGTTTTGGATTTGCCACTATTTTAGTAAAAGCAGTTATAACAGTTATGTGTCCAGCTTACTCGTGTAGTCGAAAATTGCGCAGTCGAAAGCCTTTGTGACGTTGCAGACTTGAGCTTAAACATGAAAATCATTTTCCAAATCATACCCAATGGTCGTGTAGACGTGGACAAAAACTATATCGATTCCTACAGGAATAGTTCCAGTGATCGTCAGGAGGGGAGTCCAAGTTTAGATTCGTGCATCCACATTTTTCCTTCAGTTTCTTCCTTTTTATCTCGGCAAAGCACTTCGATCTTGGTATGGCATCAGGAACGCAAGTTCCATAAGGAGATGGCAGGTGTTCCGACTTCACCGGGATAATGGCCACCAGGGTGTGGGTGCCCGGAGGGACGGAAAAACCCAATTCCCCTACCTGGGGAAGTTCAGATTGGGGATGGATGAGGACCTGTAAATGTGGAAATCGATGATTTTATTAGATTTGTTATTAATAAATTGATTGACAATGATAATTGATTGATAATAATAATAATAACAATAATAATAATAATATATTGATTAGTAATAATAATTAATTGATTGGTAATAATAATAATAATAATAATATATTGATTAGTAATAATAATAATTAATTGATTGCAGTGAATTATTCCGAGTGACCCTAGCAGCCTCGGATATTGATCTTTTTCAATCCCTTGGTTAAAAATGGTTAAATAAATAATTGGCAGATTGGCATGATTAATTGGATAATTTAGAGTCAATTAGTAGCAATTAGCACCTTTATTCCGAGGTTATTTTTGACGCTGTCAAAATACTCGTAACTTTCGATATTCACTTTCAATCTCAGTGAGAAGGCAACACCTGTATTGTTGAACAATTGAATCTATAACGACACTTCAACAAACCTTACCTGTGCTTATCTCACCTGTACAGGTTGTTCTCTGGCAATGATTACCTACTCATTAACATTATCTTACCTCACAGGTAACCTAAAGTTTATTCCTGTCAAAAAGCAGGTGTTTTTATACCTGTATTTGACTTTCAGGTGTGCGAAGCCAAATCGAATTTACCTGACAACTTTGTTGATCGGCAAAATAATACCTATCGACTCGGTCTATTGTCAATTCAGGTGAACATCCCATTTTATACCTGAACGTCCTACCTGGTTGATAGACTTTCTTGACTGAGGTGCGATTCCAGTTGTAGGTATAGCAGAGGGTGAAGAATTCTGTCATGGTTGATTTGAAATCTTCATCAAGGTCACACTGCTCACCTGCCCAGGTGCAACTGTGCACAATGGTAAAGGTAAAAGAGGTAATAATAAAGAGCATGATGACGAGCATGAAGAAACCATGGTGATGACGTTGACGACGACCTACCTGTAATCTGTTAATCTACCTGTAAATGAAATCCTCTTTCAGGTGCGAAGTTTTGAGAACAAATTCTGTCAAGTTTTCAGAGGCCTCTTGGCTGGATTCAGCCACGTCCATGAGATGTGATTCTGATTTTTTCCAAATTAAAAAATGATTTTTATTTTATTTTTATAAATTCTGCCATAAAATAAAATAATTCAAACAATTTGTAGTATGATTGAGTCGCATGATCTGTTTGGCTGATATGACCACTGATAAAAATAATAAATATTATCATAATATTATCATAAATTATTAACATAAATTTTTAAATTTAGAAAATAAATCCGAACATAATATTACATAATAGTTACTTACCTGAGGTCGAACCCAGCAGCCTCAGGACTTGGGAATATGCTCCTGCGCTCAATGTCTCGGAAATTCTTCGCATTTTTTTGGAATTTTTAAATGAAATTATTTCAAGAGGAGGTTTTATTTTTAGTTTTCATATTTTTTAGAATCTAGAGTTTTTACAATTATGTTTAGGTGGTTTTAGATATGTTTTAAACAGATTTTGCTGTTGTTGATTTAAGAACGTAATCAGGTTGATAAGTATGATAATAGTCAACACAACATCACAACAATACAATACAATGCAATGTAATGCAATACAATACAATACAATACAATACAATACAATACAATACAATAAAATGCAATGCAATGCAATACACTACAATACAATACAATTCAATACAAAGCAATACAATGCTATACAATGCTATACAATACAATAAAATACAATACCATACAATGCTATACAATACAATAAAATACAATACCATACAATGCAATTCAATACAATACAATAATCGTCACGCATGACTACCGAAAGTTGTTCTGGTTGCAGAGAGTAATGCTTGGAAATTCCAGATATTTTTGGTAGACGACCTGAACGTCGACATGGGAGTGGTAAAGAGAGTAGTTGTAACACCTCATGATCAGCTGTTGCAGGAAGAACACTAAATTCACCACAACCAGGGACAGAAGGAGACACCTGAGTTTAAGATCGGATATCATTCGGATTAAGTTCGATATCATTCTTTATGTATTATCATATATATAATTGACTTAACCCAACTTATTAATGTGCTTCTTCTAATTAATAAATCATGATAAATGATCATATTCTTAGAGATTTAATCTTTAGAAGAAAGGACAGTGGCCTGCCAGTTAAGTTCTAAGACCACAAACCTCCTTAACTTGGACTGCCTTTCTCCATCTCCTGAGTACCCGCAGACCTTCATGCCGTGCAAGGTGGTTCTCGTGGCAAATTCAACCCATTGTTCGTACAGCGTCTCTTCTTGGATACTCTTGCTTTCATTTTTTCCTCCATCACTTTGGCTTTTTTCAGAATTGTATTGTTCCTTCAATCCACAATCTTTTAATTCTTCCATTTTCAATCTGCAAGATTTAGATGCTCGATTTTGTGGCTGTTTTATGGGAATTGGCTGGCTACCCATAAAAAAAATAATTTATTGGGTTTCATGAACACGAGTGGCCAAGTTTCATCAAGTTTCTCTCCGCATTGTTAATGTTCTTGCTCTGGTGATGTGTTGAGTCGCTGTGGGAAACGCACAGCTGTTTCTCTTGATTTCATCTCGTGAAGTTTATCGTGGAGTTTATTTACCACTGAGTCGCTTGAGTCGATCTCGAATGATGCCAAACGATATCAATTTGTTTCTGCTTTGTTGTTTTGTTTCACTTCAATGAAACCAGTGCCTAATTCAATATTTTTTATATTTAATACAGTTGGGACAAAATACTACCAGGTGCTACCAAGTGGTCTAAATTCTGCATTATTGTCAATGTGGCCTTGTAATATCCATAACATAGATTATTGTGCGATCAAAGTTCGAAATGACATGATATGACAATAGGCAAATTAAGCCATTCACCTCAGCCTCAGTATTCAAACGTCTACGTAAATCATACTTACTCACCGCATTGATTCACTGATCTAATTCTGCAAATATCACCACAACTTTTTATTCTTGCACAATTGTATCATGTGAAATGCTATTTAGATTAAAGGTGGCCCGATCAGCAGGAACATTGGGCGGCCTTCGGGTGCCTTTTGGGTTCATCGGAATTGTTTTTTGTACATATTTGAATTTTGGTTGATGTTTTTCGTGTGTAAGAGGAGCTCAAGAAATGAATAAATGAAATGATTAATTTAATCTTCTTAATCCATATTTTGTATTTTAAAGTGAACAAAATTAATATTTACTTTGTAAACAGTTTGAACGAAACTCGAAATATCATTGAAAATTTTCTCAATCCGGGTGGGTTAGTTGGAATTATAATTGACATCAACTTAAAGAATGTATTTGAGATAAATTAAGTAATATTTATATATATATATATAAATTGTGGATATTGGCTCAGAATAGCATCCGCTCAAAAGTTGTTGATTTGATTTGGAGTCTGCGCAGATGTTATTAGTCCAATTTGCTTTTGTTTTCAATTATTTTTGGCTAGGTAGTCATCGTTGACTGTTTTCGGATTGTTAATTGAATAGCAGTATCGAAAGACACGTATTTACTCTTACTGTTTGATTTGCGAAAGAAATTCACTTTTCATCATTGCATGAGGCTAAGCAACGGCAACAACGTGAAATGGCGTTGGTCTCACTAAACTGGTCTACTTGTATATTCTCGATATATTTTGGATAAAGTTGTTTGAGGATTTCTTAGGCAATAATTTATTCAATTATTGAAAGTTAATAAGTGAGATTTGTAAGGTTACACCGATTTTCTTTGTTGTTATGGTGGATGATTTCCACCTCGTTTGGAATGTAATCTTGTCTAAAAATGTTTAATGTTTTCTTATTTCAAGATGGATTTCGATTGTGATTTGCTGTGTCTCCTAGGTTAAGGAATGTGTTGTTTAAGATGGTGAACAATTTGCTTATGCTTTGCCAATATTAACAAGTTTTAATATTTCAAGAAGACTTTTACTCGACTTCAGATTAGCACATAAAAGTTTATTAATTAGTAAAAAGTTAAGTAAAAGCAACGACAAAGTATTCAAAAGGTCAAACGTTCTCGTTAATGATTTAATTTCATTGTTTGAATTAAAAGTTTGAGCTATTTGGATTATAATCATCTGAAGTTTGGTTTCTTCTTGAAAGTGATGAGGAATCACATATTTGTTTTGTCGCAAATTTGGTTTCATTCTCGGACCATTGGAATCCTCCATTCGCAAAAGCTCCTTTTCCCTCGCTCTGTCTTTGTGTGGTTTTTTGATCACAGGAAAGGTTATCGACTCCTAAATAGTCTCCTGTATATGCTTCCTCCTCGACTTTGAACGTCGTGATGGGTTCTGAACTGGCCATTGCTGTCGTTTTATTTTTGTCACACTTTCGACAGCACGAACACTTTGAAAGGACTCTGTCGTAAGGCTCCAGAGAGTGTAATGGCTTTGGAAGGAAATCCCAATTTTGTAACTTACGGGGTAGCCAATGGGGTTTCTTATTTTGGAGGACGTTTAGCACTACCACCACTAGCAATAAGACCACCAGAGGAATTCCCACTGCCATGAAAACTACTGGGCCCGCCATAGACAGACCAAATATAAAAAGTGGCAGGCATCCAAACATAGCTAGCAAGTAAAATAGGGCAAACCATCGGTATTTTGCTGTGATGTTTCCGAGCATCTTCGCTATGGGAATAGGAACTCTCATGAATGGGATCGGATAAAATAGGATGATACCGCTGATATTAAAGAACAGGTGACAAAGAGCTATCTGGATGGTATACCTCAGTTTGTCCGCGTCGGCCGTAAAGGCCGCCAGCATGGATGTCACGGTCGTTCCAATGTTGGAGCCAAGAGTCAAGGGGTAAACTCTTTCCACCGTTATGAGACCCATGCCAACCAAGGGAGTGAGGGCTGAAGTGAAGACCGAACTGCTTTGGAAGAGTATGGTTATGACCAGGCCGACCAACATGACGACGTAGCCGGTGAAGTAGGAGAAACAGCCCGGAAAGTCTGCATTGAGGGCCTTTCTGATGATGCCTGTCATTGGGCCTTTAAATAGAGAGTTGAGAATCTGAAAAGAGAACATTGATTTAATTTATGCCATTTATTATATATTATAATTTACAACTTAATAAATTATTTCTGTAAATATTGAGTTTTATTAGAGAATCTTATCATGGGTAAGTCGTTGCTATGCGACATTGTGACGCTGAAATCAAAGTCCGTTGTCAGACAAAGCTTATCTCACTCAGGAAGGCAATAACTTCTACGAATTCTAATCCACTTTCTAGAGTTGAGTGGAACGGAGACTTGTTTGTCTCTTTAACAAACTAAGAATGAGCTGATATTTCATTGGAGACGAAACTATTAACTTTGTACATGTGTTTGGCCTAAGGCTGTTTTATTGAGACCGTAGGGCTCGCTAATCCACCCATCCATCAGCCAAGCCGTCTCAACATCCATTGACACCCTCACTTGAAGTTGTGAGATTTTAATGCTTTTGCAGCAATAAGAGTTCTTCGTGTCCCTCCTTTGTGATCGTCAAGGTCGACTAGTGACTGATGTGTTGATTTCATAAGCAGGTTAAGTTAAAAGAATTAAGACTTTAATTAAAGACTATTGTTCTTGGAATTTGTGACAAATCGCACTAAAAAAAAATCTAAAAAGACAAAAATTCAGAAGAAGATTTATGCAAATCACGACGTTCTGATCTGACGTCTTTACAAAATCCTTGAAAGACTTTTTGAATGAGTATAAAAAGAACAAAAATAAACTAGGTGCAAATAATTAAATATCTTTAAGCACCTGGCTGTCCTGCCCAAATAATCACGTGCCCTCATTAATATTCATATGTTTTCAAAATAAATTATCAATTACCTTAACCAAAAAGATGAGACAGCAAGTCATAACGAGAAGAGATCCGACCAGGAGTATGGCACCGCATGCTCCTTCCGCCAGGTACCCTGGAAGTCCAGTGCCGACGAAAATGTGCCTGCCTGGAATAAATTATAATAATAATAATACTAATACTACTACTAATAATAATAATACTAATAATAATAATAACAACAATAATAGTAATAATACCAATAATACCACTAGTAATAATAATACGATCGATTTTAACAATTGATTTTGTAACAAAGAATAAAGGCAGATTGAGAAAATACATCAGAAAGTTGGATATAATTTTAAACAATTTAGAATTTAATGATTTTATATTTCACCAACACATCGTCGAGTTGTGTTCGTTAATTGCAGTGTAGTTGAGAAAGCTCGTGTTGGTCGAGTTGTCGCCAAGGAACTTGATGTTGTAAGTGAAGGTCGATTGGTTCACCCTCAAGGACTCGTCGTACCCCTCGTCTGTTGGGGTCAAATGTCATGGTTAGATATAAAATTACCAGGTGAAATAGTGTCTATTTACGAATGTGTTCAATAATGTTTCGTAATGTAATTACAAAATGCATAATCACAGTATGACATCGGTGTTGCATATACGTTATTCCATAATAATAATAATAATAATAATAATAATAATAATAATAATAATAATAATAATAATAATAATAATAATAATAATAATAATAATAATAATAATAATAATAATAACATAATAATACAATAATAATNTACATTTACATTTACATTTACACATAAGTGTCATTAGCACTGTAAACAATCAAATATAATAAATTATGTTACATTTCATCTTATTATTATAAATACTTACTGCAAAATTATTGTAATTGTCATTATTATATTAGATTACATTTATTATTATTATCATTATCGATAACCTCAATGTATGCAGAGTGGAAGGGCCAATTGAACGGTATGGCGTTGTACTTCCTGAACTCAATAGCTCTCCTGAAGATTGGCAGGTTGTTGTCTTTGGCGTACGATGACTTTATTGGCGTGCAAATGTCATCATTGGATGTTAATTAATTGGTTTAATCAGGTGCTAATTAAGTGTTAAATAAGTGTTAAATAAGTATGCTAATTAAGTGATAACTAGGTGCTAATCAGATGCTAATTAAATGAATAAAAAATGTTGATTTTGTGTTAATTAAATGCTAATTAAGTGCCAATTACACCCCAATTATACTTTCAACCTCGAATAATAATAATAATAATAACATTTTAAGGTCATTAATTGTATATACCAAGTTTAATATCTAATATTGATTTATATTGTGACTTGATTACTTATGGAAATTGTAATTATTAGGACATAAACACAATGTAAAAGGTGATGTCGATGTCTTCAATAAGCACTTTTCCAAGAAAATTTGGAAAATTCATTTTTAGTCTTTATTCACATTGTTGTTAGGAATTATTATTATTATTAATATTATAATTATCGCAATCAGTAACGGTATCATTACCATTACTTCATTGTTATTATTATTATTATTATAATTAGATATTTTGAATTAACGTCTCCAAATATTTATTAAAAATCAATCATCTTACCTGAGTGTGATGACCAGGTTCTGCCTCGTGCAATGTCGTTGCCATGGTTCTGTATAGAGGTCTGAAATTATGCTCAAAAATATAACATAAATTTGACAATAAAAATTACAAATAATAGGTTAATAAAAAATCACAATCAAGTATATGATGAGTTTTTAATGACATTACAATTTATAAATGTAAATTCTGAATAATTACTCATGAAATACCCATGTTTACATTATGTAGCATTGTGAAATATTACATTACTATTTCATAACTCAAAAATTTATATAAATAAATTATAATTAATGAAATATATATATTGTAATATTTCTACGAATAGTTATTGAGTTAAGTACTTTGTATGAGGGTTGAACACATTGGCGTAGAAGTAGGCGACATGTGGCTGGTCTATCGTCGGGTCGCTGTACCTGGCATCAGGGCTTTCGGGGTTTTCTGCCCTTGCAACACTTAAAATATATTGTAATACTAACTGTATTAATAGCGACATTGATATATAACTGGTTAACATGCAATTACTTAATGACATTGATAAATTCCTGAATTGAATTTAATTACTTACAGAGATATTGAAAAATAAAAATAATTATTCTTATTATGACCGAGATTAATATTATTAATAATTATATTAGTTATTATTAATTAAATATTATTAATTAATATTAACATTATTATTAATTATATTAATTATTATTAATTTAATTAATTGTTAGTAATACAATTGGTTTTTAATTATTACTAATTAAATTAACTGTTAATAATGTAATTGGTTTTTAAAAACAACAACACTTAATTGTTCAAACGTGTCCTTGATTCTAATTTCATTCTAATTATATTTATTTGTAAATTATTTATTTTTTAATGCAATTATTTAATAATTACGAGATATAAAAGTAAGTTGAATGTAATTTGATTCATAATTTATCCAACAAATCATAATTTGGTTAGAATTTAAATTGTTTATTACATGATGCTGATGTTTGGAGGGTTGATTAATATTTTATGCAAATGACTTCTTATGAAGTCAATCATGTGCCTGTATTCATCCAGGAGGTCCTCCTATTCAATGAGTTTATTAAAGATTATAATTTATTCATTTGTTAGTCATCATTCATGAATAATTCATTTTGAATTATAACCATTAAGTTGCTCTATCAAATCATGGAGAAGATTTGTAGAAGAGTTTTGAATGCCGAATTATGTAATACCTAAACATGGTAATCGTGAATAAGAGAACAGTTATTTGAGTGGCACCTGGTGAATAAATATGACTCGTTCAATTGAGTGATCACGTGATCAAGTCACTGACCTGAGTGTCTCTGAAGTAAATGGCTTTTTTGTTCAAAAACTGCACGAAAGCTCTTGCCGTACCATTGAAGCCATAAGCGTCCATGACCTCAACATGCAAATATGACCAATATTATTTGTTGCAATAAATAAATAAATACTAACAACAACAATATGACATCAATTTAATTTATTTATATTATTATCACTATTATTATTATTATTATTATTATTATTATTGTCATTATTATTATCATTAATATTATTATTATTATTGTTATTATTATTATTGTTATTATTATTATTATTATTTATTACATTCTTTATCTTCTCCTTCATGCGTTCAATGGACTCAAGACCAAGCTGATGGATCATCTCAGGTGTGAGGTCAAGGCTTGTGTGCCACTTGAGACAGGCCTTGTAGTACTCAAGACCACCTGGAAGTGACGAGACCGATATGTTCTTGCGGGTGCTCAGCGAATATTCCTGGATTAATTATTAATTAATTAATTATTTATTTTAATGTGTAACTTATTAAAGGTCAATTGCAAGTTTATTATTTCTTATTTATTTTAATAATTTACTAACAATTTATTAAATTTATTTAAATTATTTGAAAACAAATAATAATAATAATAATAATTTACATATTAATAATTGTTAACTAATGACGTTAGGGAATAAAGGAATGAAACAACAACAATAGTAACAACAATAATAATGATGGCCACAACAATAACAATAAGTCACACAGCGCACATACGAGGACGTAAATGTCGTCTGCAACATTAGCGCCTTTAACTTTGAAATACGGACCTGCTCTGAATTACTCCACTGATCTTAAAATACTAACTGTTGGACAACAACAACAACAAAAACAACAAAAACAACAACAACAGCAACGGCAACAGCAACAACAACAACAACAACAACATCAACAACAACATCAACAACAACATCAACAAGAACATCAACAACAACAGCAATATTACAACCATAATGTTTTTGATGATGGTGACGACGACGACGATGACGATGATGATGATGATGGTGATGGTGACGACGATGATGATGTTGGTGATGTCGTTTGAGAGATGTTTGTAAGCATTTCTGTAAATTGTAAATATTTCTGAACTAAAGAACAACAGGATCCAATGATCAAATATTATTATTATTATTATTATTATTATTTTTATTATTATTATTAATATTATTATTATTACAGCGTCGACCATGCAATTGAGTCAAACTCTTGAAATAAGTCCATGAAATTCACCAGCACCACGAAAATAACTTCAACCAATAATTTTATTATTTTTAAAATATTTGCTAACAAAAATATATTAACGTTAATTCATAATTACTTATATTTATGAATTTATTACGATTTAAACAATAATAGATTAATATATTAATTATAATAAGAATATAAAATGGCTCTACTCGAGCATGGAAGTATTGTCTAGTATGTATCTTTGCGCGTGTTGTTGTTGTTGTTGTTGTTGTTGTTCAGTTGTTGTCATCACTTCTGATCACCTTGTTAACTGATTGTTCAGAGGCAATTCAAGTCAATTTCAAGTTGGGATTGATGTGTGTATTTTGTTGTTGCTGTTCTTGTTGTTGTTGCTGTTTAATTGAAGAGTCTCAAACCGAGTTGCTCTAATGACAGCCATCTTTTCATGTTTATTGTAATATCATACACAAGATACAATGTATGCACAATAAGCAAGACACAATAAGTATACAATACATGCACAAGATACAATACGTATACAATATATATATACAAGATACAATACGTATACAATATATATACAAGATACAATACGTATACAATATATATACAAGATACAATACGTATACAATATATATACAAGATACAATACGTATACAACGACTCGATCATCCATCAACATCATCGTAGTCTTTTAACATCTTCAATTACCTTCAACTTTTTATTGATTTTTTGAAAGTTATGATAATATTTCCGTTGTTGGTCATGCATAAATTGTTAACATTGGTCACGTTGGTCGTCTTTTGGCGGGAGTTTTCCCTTTGGTCGTTCTTGTAATCACTTCAGTCGAGTTGTTGTGAGACATTGTGAGGGTGTATTTGTATCTTTTTTCTTTTATTTTTTTATTGTTTTACTTTAATTTAATTATAAATCTTAATTTTAATTGTAAGTCTATAATTAATTATAGGTTTTAATTATAAATCTAAATATAAATTTAATTTAATATAATATTTAAAAATAAGTATTGTAATAATATAAACTATAAATCATTAGTTAATGAATTAGTTTAATAAATAATTAATTATTCTCACCCTTCCATTTGACGGAGTTATCTTCCTCTATGACAACATCCCAAGGATCAACTACAGTTTCCAGGCTCTTCTTGCTTCCTCCATCAATGGAGATTATGGTCATGCTCCTCTCCTTTTCCTTCTCACCATCTGCACCAGCTTCAAGAGCGTCTGCCGTCCTTGTCGTCGCCTGTGACGTCATCGAGTCGTTCATTGTTGATCCGAGATCCTTGAGTTTTGAATGGAGATCACTTTCAAAATCACTGATGATAGAAATGAGTAAAATTCCTGTGTCGAACTTAACCACGAACTTGAAGAGGGAATTAAATTGCTAGAGAAGTGCATGTTAAAGAATATTATATTATTGTTATTATTATAATTAATTTATTAATTACAATTAATAATTATTATTATTGACTTATTATTTCCTACCATGAATATATTTTCTGCTCTAGAGATCTACTGAAAGAACTATGGCATAAGTACATCTTGCAAAGCCAAGCAA
>MPNW01001447.1:0-10000 GCA_011800805.1 Hirudo medicinalis
ACTTCAACTTGTAATCATCTGACCTCATCACATTAATACATTAAGCATCACCTTAATCACACTAATACATTAATCACATTAATAAATTAATCATCACATTAATCATCACATTAGCACATTAATCACGTTAACACATTAATCATCACATTAATCACGTTAATACATTAATCATCACATTAATTACATTAACACATTAATCATCACATTAATCATCATATTAACATATTAATCATCACATTAATTACATTAATACATTAGTCATCACATTAATCATGACCTTCATCATGCTTGATGAAGCTGTGGTAGAACTTGCAGATGGAGGGGGCTTTTGAGACGCAGTCATTGTGGAACTTCAGTCTGAAAAACAATTGCATTCATTTATTTATGAAAAAGTATGATGGTAGTTAGTTAATAGTAATAATAATAATAATAATAATAACAATAATAATAATAATAATAATAATAATAATAAGTCTCTCATTAATAATACTAATAATTATTCAAAATGTACAAAAAATATGTCCAAAATATTACTCCTAGTATTTAATTTATTAAACACACGCACACGCACACGCACAAGTCAGGACAAATATGTATGTCAGGTCAAATATATACATACATACATACATATATATACACATATACAAATATGTATGTCAGGTCAGCAACCTGCAGTTCTTGCAGAGTCGACCTCTGATGAGTTGCTTCCTGCAGACGTCACAAGTTCCCCACAGCAGCTTGCTCTTCTTCAGTCTGAATTTTAAATTAACATAATTACCAGTCGACCAATCACAGAGAGAGTGAAGCACTCGACTCGTCAATTGACCGACCAATAAGCACGTGGCTCTAAAAATGTGACGGAATTAAAGTCAACAAGTAATAATAATAATAATAATAATAATAATAATAAAAATAATGAAGTAATTCCAAGCTAAACTACAACAATTGTCACAATTATAATGATGACAAAATATATAATAATGACAATAATGAATGGGTTTATGAAAAGATTACTAATGGTTAGCAGCAATAACAAAGACATCATCACCACCATCACCAACACCACCATCATCACCACCACCACCAACACCACCACCATCATCATCATCATCATCATCACATTACTTGTGGGTGATGGAGTTCGTCATAAACTGGTTGCCAGGTGAGACAGGGGGCACGGCAAGTTGGTTCACTGTTTCGTTTTTTAAAAACAAAAAAACAAATGTTGCACTCACAATGTTCACAAGATGTGCAAATGTATTTATGTCAATGTTGCCATGCATTGTGAAATGCTAAAATATCACATCGTAGATAACTTCGTGACGTCAACAGAGCACGTTAGAAGTTCTCTCTGATCCTCTGGGCGACATGTCTCCGTGCATTGCATCGTTCGCGATCAACGCAACGACATTAACGAACAAATGAACATAAAAATAAACTTTAAGATAATGCATCACATACAAACTCCAACATTCGCTATTTATTTTGATGACAATCCACAAGCACAATGTCATGTTGTCATGACGTCGGCACTAAACCAAAGCCTCCAGCTAAAGCCATAGCAATCGCACGAGCACAACAAACTTCTAAAATTTGACTCCTGAACAGAAGCATCCTCACAGGAGGCCTTTCCCAGCTGGGGCGACCGGTAGGGCGAAGAAAGAATGGGGGACGATTGGCCCGATGCCTTCGCCCCTGGCGGCCCCACCGCCTCGTCGGGGGCGCCCGAGGGCTTGTACTTCATGGGTGAGAAGGCGGATATTGCTTCGGAACTTCCCACTATGTTGATGTTGCTCGGCTTCTTTTTCGGATGCCTTGAGGTTCTGGACGGGTCGATTATTTCTTATGCCATCATCATCATCATCACCACCACCACCATCATCATCATCATCACCACCACCACCATCATCATCATCATCATCATTATCATCATTATTACCAATCACAACTTTATAACCACCATTGTGTGCACTATCAATATCATAACCTTCAACAATGCCATCATCATGATTGCCATCATCATCATCATCATCATCATCATCGGAATCCTACACACTTGGAGTCCTGCGAGACCTTGAGGGAGAGTTGCGACTCGTGCGACGTGCTCTTCATGAGAGGTTGGAAGGAGTCCGGGTTGAGTTTGTTCCTCCTTTTCGGGGGAGGGGTGGTCGGGAACTTCCCACCCCTAGGGGTTTTACCCACCTGGGGCGTGGAGGGCGGAGTGGACCTTGCGTTTGGAAAACTCGAAGGATACTGGGCATGAACCGGGTGACCAAACTCCGAAGCCGACTGATCCGTTAAGTCCGCAAACTGCGAGCTCGAAACTTGGGGGGACTGGCGGCCGGATGGAGGAATGCCGGTCGGTTCTGCGCCAGAGATCTGAGGTCGATGGGTGCCAGAAGTCGGGTGCTGATGGTGATTCTGAAATTTCGGGGAGCTTCCGTGGTGCTGACCGATTCCCCTTCCGTAAGTGGCGGAAAAGGCCCCGACTCCAGTGGTCTGCTGGGGCTGAGAGGGCTTGAAGTTGGACCAGTGTAGTTCTGCGGTCGACCAATTGCCATTGACGCAGAGCTTAGGGTCGTGAGATAAAAGATCTGTCGTTAAGAGAATGGATGTGATGTTAATGTAGTAGCATTGCACTGGCAGTAATAAGCAATGTCAGCGACATTGACATTATTGTTGTTGTAGCACTCATGAATGTAGTCGTTCAAATCAACAAAATGTCATTTAACTTGCCCATCAAAATTGCATTTGATGTTCACAATGAGTTAGTAATGTTACAACATCAAGACATCACAACATTATGACGTTAGACACCAATTAATACAAGCACACACCAGGTGACGAACATGAAAACTAATGCAAGTGCAACTGTCACAACATAAAAAAAAAAGCACCTATGGCCCTCTTGAGCTGTTTCATGGCCGTTGCCAGGAGTTGAACCTCCTCCTCTGAGGCTGACAAAAACTTCAACTCCCTCTCGATGCTCTCCTTGTCAGATTGGAGCAGGTCAGGCAAGGAAAGATATCTCTTGCCTACCTTCTGAAAATATCACGTAACCTTGCACACACAGCATTTGCATAATTTACACAGATTCATGCTAGGTAACAATATATTTTTAATAATTATAATAATAATAATAACAATAACAACAATAATAATAATAATAATAAGGCAACAAGTATTTAGCAGCACCGCATCATTACATTTATCGTGATACCACGATAAAAACAAAATAATCATGTTATAAATGCCAGAATAAATAGATGCCTAATTCATCCAGAGTGACTTGAGCAACATTGCATAGTAAAAACTATGCAATTTATGATGATATTCACCCATATCATCAACATCATCATCACAATCATCATCACCATCATCCCATAGATCAGTACTATCAAAGCAGACCAAGGTTCTAACAATTCGACAGCTTTGCACAAATTCTAAAGAACACATCAGATATGCTGAGTCATAATCAAATGTTTCACCTCTGACAGCGAGGAACCGATGCCAACAATATCCAGCCACTGTCCTATCTTGGCGAAATCTTTGAGCTGCGTCCCATCCTCGAGTTTGGCCTTGGCTATCAGCAGCTTCCCGAAGAGAAGAGCAACTTGCTCTGCGAAGGAAAGAATTTATGCGGTCCAGTTACTTGTAGCTAGGAGTGGCACCGATAAATGGTGTGGAGCCGTATCAAGAAATTCAATGTCCTCAAAAGAATATACGGAAATCTGGACCAAAGTGAAGCAAAAAAGAAAGAATGGAAGGAAATTATAAATAACAAATACTGGATGTTCATTGCAATGCAGTCTGAGGAATTCTGCATTAGATAGAATACATTCAGGTTCTTTGAGCATCACATATTGAAATGAGCTCAATCTCAAAAGTTTACAAGTGATGTTTGTACCAAGTTCAATGACCGATACTAAAAGTAGCTCATATTTTAATGCTGTGAATGACCAATTTGGAGGCAAATCATTCGATATCGTAAAAAGAAAAGCCAATCGTTTATGTTTGCCTCAGCTGACATGATCTTAGCCTTATGTTGACATATGAGAGTAAAGCAGGCTTGTTCATCGTAGAAAATATTGCTAAAATAAATATGTCGCGCATATAGTCTAACGTTTGTTTTCAACTCGTCTAACCTCACTCTCCGATATTTCCTCTCTGATCAGGTCCACAGTCTCTCGGCATTGACGCAATCCGAACAACTGCTTGGCAGCTATATTGATCATACTCTGAGTCTCCGAGCAGACAGAAACAATCTTCTCAACGCTTTCGTCTGAAGTCATGATGGACCAAGAGATGGAAATTAAAAGAAAAAGGTTTTTGTGCGCCGTTAGAAACACGACGGCCCTGGCACAACCATTTCGTTCCAATGTTAGAGTTCGAAAGAAATCATGAGAGCCTTATCTTAGACTATTAGGTTTCAAAACACCTCAGCATTACAGCGCATCGTCGCGGTTACGGTGACAAGTTTCTTGCTTGCATCGCCATGTTAATAAATAGCAACTCTATTTGGGCATCGTAAATATATTTTATTGAAGCGTTAAATTTAGTACAAGTTTTTATTAAATTTAGCATAATAAATTGTTGTCAATGAAACACACATTAAACTTTTTTCAGTTAATATTTTTCATAAATTTAATATAAATATATGTGTTAAAATTATTAATTAAAAAGACAAATTTATTTGCTTAAGCATTATTTGAGTTTGTTAATTATGATTTTTTCTTTGTTGCTCAACTATAAATATTAATCGACCGGTAAACAATGGGTTTAGTTTTGGTTGCACTCGCCGTGCAAGCATCGTGTTAGGTAATGGCCGAAGACGTTTTAAATTCAAACATGGCCGGATTAGCTCTTTCGGATTATAATGGTTTATCGGAAGGCGTAACAGCTGCTTTAAAGGAAAGAGACGAAATGATATACAAACAGTGGATCATAATAAATGAACTTGAAAGAAAACTTTCACAATATTACCCACTAGATGAATTTTATGCAGGAATTACAAGACATTTTTACCACGATATTGGAAGCGGAGAGGTCAAAAATGCATCAGAGTTCGTAAACTTTCGTTCCTGTCATAATCTATATTTAATTGATTTTTTAGATTTATGTACATCTAATGTTGTTTGTCTATTGCAAATCATAATTACGTGAGCACCCAATAATCCCCCTAGACTGCCACAACCTGCCTATTTTCGTTAAATTCGCTATCGTGTTCCGACGTTAACATCAATCACATCAAAATTTTTTAAAAAGAGATTTTACACATCGTGTCAAAAATCAAATATTCGCAAATGATTGTTGCATCGCGCATGACGTCTGCAAAAACACATTCGTTTGATGATTGCAAATGCAATGGCAAACACATTAAGAAATTATATTAAGCAATAATTTTATTCAATTAATTTTAGAAAGTTTCTCAGGATATAAATGGGTACAATTTAATTTTATGCAATTTTCTCAGATAATTGCTTCCCTTCCATAACAACTTCCTACTTGAAGTGAAATTAATTTAAGTGAACTTCCTATTTTTAAAGAACAAACAAAACAAAATGGACCTGCTTTGTCCTTGAGGTGTTTGAAAGTGCGTGTTGTGCCATTAGGTGACTACTGACATCAGCTTGTACTGGCTCAATGTATCAGCTAATTACTTGCTTTCGTCCTCATAAAAGTCATACTTGTTATTCATCTATCAATTCATTAATAAATCTGGCTCATCACCATCATCATCATCATCATCATCATCATCATCATCATGGTTATTGTGACTGCTAAATCCATCAGAAGAGATTCAACTTGGCGTCATTAATTCATTAATAAATCTGGCTCATCATCACCATCATCATAATCATCATCATCATCATCATCATTATCATCATGATTATAGTAACTGCTAAATTCATCAGAAGAGATACAACTAGGATGGCAAGCATCATCACTCTGCATCCATGCATCTGAGTGATGAAGTTAATTTGCTCGTTAAGTTAGTTATTATTAACCACGTGATGTTGTGAGTAAGTTCATTCTTATCAATCATTAGTTATACTAAAGTTTGTTTTTTTTAAAGCTTGTAAGGCTTCCATCATGTGAGTGACCCATGATGCTGTCGTCATAGTGTCATGGCAATCGTTACCATTGCCGACGTCATCGTTATCACCTTAGTGACATTCGATATCATGGCTGACATCATCATCAAAACCATAGCATTCGTTATCACTAGCATTGCGCAATCATTATCGTCGCCATCGTCATGACAATCACCATCACTACCAAGACCATTGTGGTTGTCATCGTTAATAACATCATCATCATCACCTTCATCATCATCATCATTGTCATCATCATTGTCACTTGTTCACTCACGATAGTGATATCATACCTGGTGATGTCTTATCTTAAACATGTCGTCAACAACATCACCGACATTAAAAATTACGTAATCTTATCATTAAATTCTATTTAACTGGTATTATTGTTATCATCGTCATCATCATCATCATCATCATCATCGTCATCATTGCTATTATCATTATCATTATTTGTATTATTATTATTATTATTATTATTATTATTTATTAAAAACTTCTGCCAGATGTAAGACGAGAGCAGTTGAGTTAGCAGCTTTGAATTGCTAATTAAATCATTCAAGGACACAAATACCTGAGCTTCAGTTCATCATCATCATCACCACCACCATCATCATCATCATCACCATCATCACATTCTTCCTATGGAGTCACGTGGAACCAAGGAGGCATGTCATCATTGCATGAACATGATCATGATGACGACGAGGATGATGATGATGATGATTGTGTTGAATGATATCGATGACGATAATGATGGTGATGATGACTAAGCTGACATTGATGGAGATGATGTATGACGATGTCTGTCATGATGACAATGGCATCGATGATGATGATGATCAGGACTATGATGATGATGACGATGGTGATGATGATGACGATGATGATGATGACGATGATGATGATGAGGAAGAGGAGGAAGAGGAGGAAGACTACGGCAGCCTCAATTAACCTTTACGTCGTTCATTACGACTCTCGCCTCGGGCAAGCCGCCGGCCGCTCCGAGTTTTGTTTATTAGCGTTGTCATGGTTACCACAACGATGTTTGTTTACACTCGCGCTCCAGGACACCAGTCTGCCTTGTGTTTGACTTTGACGTGTTAGTTGGGTAATTAATTATTAATTGGATTCTTTAAAATTTTATGCTAATTCATTACTTGACAATATTACCTGATTAACATATTAGGCTAATAGCTAGAAAGTTATGATCGGAACCACCCGACAACTCAACATCTCCCTGTTGGATTTTTGCATGATTGTCTTTGTTATTGTTTACATTGATTGTGAATTGATTGTGCCACGTGGTGAATCCATGCATCGATCACTTCCAAGTGAATTCAACTGAATTATTGGAGTGAACTATAATCCAAGTGAATTGCTCACAACCGACGATCGCCGATGACGTAGGATAGACAGATGATGATGATGATGACGACGACGATGATGATGATGACTAATTAGGTCAGGGGTTGCATTGTTTTCGCTACCATTGGTTTACCTACCTCCCACGATGGCTTGCCCTCCTTTAATTTCTATTGTTGCTCTCATCCTTCTCCATTTCAGACTCTTAAAACAACGAAGCACATCATCAACCCTCTAGTAATTAATTACTATGCGACAATTATAGTTGTTATTATACATTTTATTATTATTATTATTATTATTATTATCATTATTATTATTATTATTATTATTATTATTATTATTATTATTATTATAGTAAATAATTGATATTCAGTTATATAATGAAAGTGATGATGACAGCTATTACGTGGGACTCATCAACAAGTATATTTTTAACAGTAACAGTGATGAAGAAGATTACAACAAGAACAATAGTATCAACACTAATAATAGCAACAACAATAATATAATAATAATAATAATAATAATAATAATAATAATTAATAAAATTAAGTTAAAACTTTCATGAGACGCTCAACTCAAGCATATCTCATCACGTAGTAACAATGTTAGCCTGGCTGCCAGGGTCCGCGTTCAAATCCTAGGACAGGCATTAACTATGGACGCTCTTGACAAAATCTTAAGATGTTCTTACCATCATCATAGCTCTGATAACACTGACAAAGTTATTATCATTACAAGGACGGTGGTAGCGCTTGAGCAACCAGAAATTATATCATTTTCGAGACAAGTGGCTATTATTCTCTGTCGAGATGAACGAGCTCAGCTTCATCACCTCAATCATCATCATAATCATCATCGTTATCACCATCGTCATCATAATAATCATTATCACCACCATCATAATAAACATCATCATCATCAAACTACATTCCTTAACTCGCTCTTTAAGTCTGGCAGACAGCCTGCTATGCGAGTTGTGTATTACGTAACCATGGTTACTCTGGTGATTATGAAAACAACGATGTGATGATGGAGGCTTTGAAGATGAAAGAACGATAATGATGATGACGATGACGATGATGATGATGATGATGATGATGATGACGTAATCAATCATTGACTTAATGGAAGGACTCAACGAACTAACTGCTGTATTAATGGAACATGAATCATGACAAACACGATTACGATGATGATGACGACTATGATGATGATGATGATGATGAAAGCTCACCTGTAGAGCTTAACTTGGGATATAATATAATATAACTTAATCACTTAACCTGTTGTAATAACAGCTTGTTGCAGTAACCGTTATGTTGAGGTTAGTTCCTGCGACTTTGGTTCATTGGATGATCATAATGATGATGATGGCGGTGATGATTATGATGATGGTGGTGATGATGATGATGATGATGATGACGATGGTGGTTGTTACCATAGTGACGCTAGCTAGTTAGTTGATACGGACCAATGACAAGGAGGAGTTGACTTCATTTGAAATTCTGAAGAGAAACTCGACTCTCGACTTTTCCTGTTTTGCATTTTTCGACGATTTAAAAAAAAAAACAAAAATTTTCGACCATTTTTTCTCATAAAAAGAGGAATTAATGGAAACGAGCTTAAAATCATTTTTATGTTAATCTCTTCTTATTTTTTTTTTATTTATCCTTCTGTTGTCTGTCTGTTTTTGCTGAATTAACTCAAAATTGAGTAAAATCACTCGGATGATTTAGTGGAAAATTATTTAGAGGCATTTACTGCGTCAACCACAGACCTCCTTGGACGTCTGAAACTCTGGCACTTGCAACACCCACTTCGGTGGGGCTTTTTAACCCTGATTTGAGTCAGCTTAACCTTTGACCCCCATCCGGGGATTTTCGAGGATTTGAGTTTGTTTTCATTTTTTTACTTGTTGCCGTTGTTCCTGCTCTTGTTTCTAAGTTACACACTTTCTTTCAATCATCCAAGAAATGGATTAAGTTTCTGAGGTTTCAAAATTTGCTAACTTTTCCTTGAGTGACTTATTTCAGACAACAGTTCTCATGAGTTGTATGTTGGCATGAATTGTATGTTGTCAGGAGTTGTATGTTGGCATGAATTGTATGTTGCATGGGTTGTATGTTGTAAGGAGTTGTATGTTGACATGAATTGTATGTTGGCATGAGTTGTATGTTGACATGAGTTGTGTGTTGTCAGGAGTTGTATGTTGTCAGGAATTGTATGTTGACATGAATGAGTTGTATGTTGTCAGGAGTTGAATGTTGACATACATGAGTTGTATGTTGTCGGTTGTTGCAAAAAAAAAAACTTAAGCTGAAGGTTTAATAATTCCTTATTTGTGCCTATTCATTGGAGCTAAAAAGTGGTAGTACCTTACCCGTCATCATCATCATCATCATCATCATCATCTTCATCATCATCATCATCATCATCATCATCATCATAGCCAGAGAACCTGAGCCAGCCATTTGGTAGCTTGGTTAGATATGCCCCTTTTGTGGCAAGCTTGACCTTGTGCAACACTGCTTCAA
>MPNW01001448.1:0-25000 GCA_011800805.1 Hirudo medicinalis
AATTAATAATATATAATTTATAATTATAATAATAAGTAATTATAAATATTTAATGTAATGTAAAATAATTATTTATTTATTTATTTATTTATTTTTCTAGCCATGATTTTGCGTAAGCTTTATAAACACAAATCCATTAAAGCGCCAAACCGTTAATAGTTAACCATGACGTCATCATTGAGACGTCCGTGCTTGAAAATTTGAATTTTACCCGACCAATCAGAATCGTCGCCCTACCTGTCCGGGCTTTCGTGTCTCCCCCTTGACCTGGTTTTCAAGGTCTACCTATAATTAGCTCTGGTAGGCGATGATGATTAGTAGTGCCACATTGTAACAAAAGACCTTTACCTGTATTTCCAGCGGAACACACCTGGATCGATATTGTCCTAGCGCCGGCGCCTTTCCTGTTTCTTTGAGTCAGCGTGCTTATGTGTGGCTGCACTTCTAATTGTATGTTTGCTCCTATTTGTATGTGTGCTTCCATTTGTATGTGTGCTCCTATTTGTGTGTGTGCTTCCATTTGTATGTGTGCTTTTATTTGTATGTGTGCTTTCATTTGTATGTGTGCTTTCATTTGTATGTGTGCTTTCATTTGTATGTGTGCTCCTATTTGTATGTGTGCTTTCATTTGTATGTGTGCTTTTATTTGTATGTGTGCTTTCGTTTGTATGTGTGCTTTCATTTGTATGTGTGCTCCTATTTGTATGTGTGCTTTCATTTGTATGTGTGCTTTCATTTGTATGTGTGCTCCTATTTGTACGCATGCTTTAAATTGTCTGTTGGTCTGCTTGTTCTTCCCAGTATTACGTACGCTTGATGTAATTTGTAATTAGAAGGTAATTAATAATTTACGTGTGTCATATTTTGTCGAGTTGTTCTCAGCCTTCTCTCGTGAGGAACTTTCTCAAGTTTGGTTTACCGTAGAACATCGTGGTTTGGTTTGCATTGACGTGTTCGTAAATACTAGAAATTAATAATAATAATAATAATAATAATAACATATTATATGATTATAATTTGTGTTCTTATTTTTATTATTAAGTGTGATTACGGTTTTTACTAGAAAATAATAATAATAATTATAATAATATATTATATGATTATAACTTGTGTTCTTATTTTTATTATTAAGTTTGATTTCGGTTTTTATGTAATATTTTCTAATTGATATTTTCATCTTGGCTGTGAAGCATTCAAAATGTCACTACTAAAAGAATCACAGTGCCATCCTGCTCGTAAATGTCTCCCTTGTTGTATGTCTTCTTGTATCTTTGAACACCCCTCTTGTATCATCAAAAGGATTCTGTCGCGAGTCACTTTTTGAAATCGACTGCGAGCATAATCGCCGCACGAAATAAACACAACAACAACAAATATGACAACAAAAATAGTAAAACTAAAAAAAAATCCTTGTTCTAGCGATCTGAGAATGATTAATTTTAAGCTTCAGACGCTGCCTTCTCACACGAATCGTTGAGAACTCCATTCCCACAAAGAAGCACTTCTTTTTCTTTTTTGATGGTTCTTCAATCGAAAGCTTAATGAAGTCGAATCAACATTCTCAGCCGACTATCGTGGCCTGGTAGAGATGGCAAGACAGCGTACTAATCAGGGGTTTTTTATTTAAGAAGTTTTGTGGTTGTAAATTTCGCTCATCCTTGTCAAAATTAGGTGACAAAGTGGGGTTTTTTAAGCTCCATAGTCTCGTGCTTTAACATCGGAAGATTCAGGGGTCGATTCGGTCGATTTGGGTCCCTCCCCAAATGATGCTAGGGGGACAAACACCTCCCTGTCTACCTCACAAATCCTGGTGTTAAGGCGACGAATGCAACATTAAAGAGTCAGACGTAATTCCTTGTTCACACATGACTTCTAATCAGCCGAGCCAGATAATCGATTGAATAACAAGACTGATGAGAAAAAAGTAAACTGATGTAACAATAGGCTGTAAATGGTAATAAATACTGACAAGAACAATTATGATAATTACAATTTATTACACTCGGATGCGTCAAAATATTTCCAAAGGCGTTGTTCTGGACATTGTAAATTAGTTAATGTAAGTAGTTAAGTTCAAGACATCGTTTGCCATGGTTTGCTCTTCCTCTTATCCGGCCAACCGTACCCAAGTATGGAGAATAATCTGAATTATGCAAATCATTAATTTTCTATTTGTGCACTTCGAAATGCCAATCGGGGCTAATTAATTCGTGAAGTGAATTTCGAATTTAAAACAGACATCGGACATATTCAAAATGGCATTCGTGCTCGCGCTGTTGCGTCACACGTCGATGTCAGCGCAACCTGTACGGACTTGATAATAGATCAGGCTCTGGCTTTTCCAGTAGTTACAGTCTTCGATTAGTGACTTGAAGTGACTGACTGACAAATTGAAGTGTCACCGAAGACTTATTTTTGTGTTTTCCTCGATTCTCTGAGTTCCGTTCTGAGTACAGTTTGAGCCGGCTCTCGTCAGTGTTTAGAAGGTTTTTTGGATCTCTTAGCGGGAGTGTTGATTTTGAATCGATGATGGATACGTCTTTGAAACGTTTGTAAATTTTGGATTTTGTTTTGTTCATCTCTTGTTTGATGTTTTTAAAGAATTTCATTAGTTAATCTGTTAATCTTAATTCGCGTTGCATGAAGTTAATTGAGATGCGTTCGACAGATATGATATTTGCGAGAATATGTCCACTTATTTTAGCTCTGCCTTCTGAAACCTATGTCTAGACAAATGTTACATTTCACATTGTTGTGACCTTATACTTTAAACTATGAAGGTAAACATGATTAATCACAAATTGCTTACAAAAACCAAATTTATTTTTAAAAAAGGTCAAAGCTGGATCATGGACTTGAGAATAATCCTGATCGGCATCCTCATCTGCATGGCTCGTTCGGCATCGACCAAAATCCAAGTAGAAGTCGAAGAAGAACTTCCCCCGGGTAGTTTCATCACGATCCTTTCTGATCATCCCGAGGTTACAGGGAGCATGAGGCGGGAAGACTTGCAAATCTTGACCTACCTGATGGTAGAAGAGGAAAAGAAACACTCTGTCAATTCGTCGCATTACATCAGTGTCGAAAAGTCGAACGGTTCCGTCATGGTAAGTGAGCTTCTTTGTGTATTATGTATTTAGCCGATATTTTGAGTGCCTTATGTATCCGAATGGGATGTGAAGGCACTTTTTAATCGATCTACCATTTATATAGCGCCCCTACCCGAGGGCGCTCCCTGACGGTTCGGGCTGGTTTTCGAACACGACACGTTACGACTGTTGCTATTACGACCCCACGCAGGAACGCAACCCATTCGGCCAACCTGCATGCCAATTTGTGTGGTTTCTCTTTTTTACCAACCTGGTAGTTATTTTGTTAATGTTAAATATTGAATTTGTGGGGCATGGTTCGTTAAGCTCCTTTATGTTCAACATCAAGGACGGCTGTTTATGATAAAAAATTTTTTTAAATGAATGAATATCAACAACATGTTATCACAATAACTTCAAGAACTCAATTCTATCTCTGCCTTCTCTCAGGTTAAAAACAAACTGGACAGAGAAGTCATTTGCCCGGACAATCCGGAGACTTGCATATTGTCGTGCTCTGTCTTAATTACTCCCGTCTACTTTCGACTGATCACTCTGGAGATTGTGATCAAAGACATAAATGACCAGCCTCCAGTCTTTCCTGTTCCAACGGTCTTCCTGAACATGTCGGAACACGTGCCAGTCAATACCAAGTTCCAGCTGCCCTTAGCCTCTGATAAGGATACCGTCGTGTTTGGAGTGAAAAACTATTCAATCTCTCCCATACCTGGCCTAGAGGGCTCGGATTACGTGGCCAAAAAGTTTGCCATAGCTCAAAGATTTAAAAGTCTGGAACTCGTCGTCAGAGAGAGTTTGAATCTGAATCAAGATCGGGCACTGAATCCGGATCAGACCTACTCCTTCCATGTCGTGGCGACAGACAAAGGTAATCCACCTTTGCAGGGTCAGATGGAGGTCAAAGTTCACATCCTCGGTGAAAATAACAATGATCCCGTCTTTGACAAGACGTTTTATGAGGCGAGCGTGAGCGAAGATGCAGAAGTGGGCGCCGTCGTTCTGACAGTTTCGGCAACGGACTTTGACAAGGGAGCCAATGGGAAAGTGTTTTACAGTCTCTTGGACAACAACATGAACTTTGCCATCAATGAAAATAATGGCTCGATAAGTCTCAGGTCTAAACTCGACCGAGAGGAAACGTCGAGATATGAACTTGTGGTGGAGGCCAGAGATGGTGGCGTGCCCTCGAGGACGGCCACGGCTACCGTCAGCGTAGCGGTGCAAGACATAAATGACAACAGGCCAAAGATATCCTTCATCTATTTGGACAAGGAGGGTCTCTGGGAGAATTCGAGACCTCCCGTGCCAGTCGTCCTGGTGAGCGTGGCCGACGGCGACGACGATTTGAATGGCTACGTCAAATGCCAGCTGAACGAGGGGAGTGAGTTCTTCGGCATTTCCAGGGAGCCTAACTCTCCCGAGAAGTCCTTGTCTTTCAGTAACTTGCAGCGGTTCTTTATCTCTTCCACTTCGGTATTGGATTCGGAACTGATGAGGTCGATAGACATTACTCTCGTTTGTCACGACAGCCCCATGGATGGCAAGAGCCTCGTCTCCTCCGTCGTCATTCCTGTCAAAGTTCTCGACATCAACGACAACTCTCCCACTTTTAGCAGCGGCACCTACAACATGTTGATCTTGGAAAATGCAGGAGCGGGAACGACCGTGGGCAAGGTCTTTGCCTCAGACCTCGATGCAGGACCGAACGCAGAAGTGACTTACAAACTATTGAACGACTCTATTGATCTCTTCGCCATAGATCCTTTGACTGGAGAAATCAAATCCAGGCAAGCATTTGATCGTGAGGCGGTGCCTTCTTATGAGTTGAAGGTCATGGCCTCAGATGGTGGCAGCCCTTCCAGGAGCAGCACTGCCTTGGTATATGTGAAGGTTCTCGATGTCGATGACAATTTGCCTTTGTTCGACCAGACCGAATACGTTTTTTCAATTCCAAACTTCTCCACACCTGATGCCATGGTCAGGGCCACGGACCCCGATGAGGGGGACAATGCGATCATTGAGTTCAGGATTGTAAAAGATCCGACAGAATGCTCGGAGATTTACATAGACTCCGGTACTGGTAGACTGTACACTAACCAAAGGGTCGACGCCAAAAGGTGCAAGGTGCACAAATTTCATGTGGAGGCAAAGAATCCAAACTCTGACAAAACATCCTCTGTCCCGGTCACGGTTTTTGTGAAGGAACCCTCGGACGTGGAGCCCGTCTTCGCTTTTCCCAGAGAGCCTAACAATGACTCAGTGGTGCTGAGATATCCGGTCTATGAAGGCCAGGAAGTTGCAAAACTTTCCATGGCGAGTGGCATGCCTGCAGTGACTTATGCTCTCCTGAAAACCACTTACAATTCTGGAAGAGATCCAGACATCTTGATCTCAAAGCAGCCAGAATGCTTGAGTAGGATGTTCAATGTCGACTCGCTAACTGGCTCCATCACTCTTGACCCGAGGTGCCTGGAAGACCTTAAGCTCATGCAGAACTCGACCTTCGAACTCAGGGTAAGAGCGGCCATCGCGAAGATGCCCTTCCTGAGAGCGGAATCGACCCTGAAATTGTCCTTTACCGATCTTCCCTCCAAAACTTTCAACCTAGCATCCCTAGGTTCGAATCCCAACTTTGTCATCATACTGGCCATCGTCGCTTCGACGGTACTCCTGGTGGTCACCCTTTCCTCCATCATCATCTGCCTGGTTTTAAGGTCGAGAAGGCAGAAGGGCAAGGGCTCGGACATCAAGTACAAGATGTGCTGCAAGGTCAGTCCCCCTGTCACCACGATAACCATGGAGGGGAAGCAAGGAGGCGGAACGAAGGATCAAGTCGCCAATGGACTTCTTGAGGTGAGTGATCGACTTATTTTTTTAATAATTAATCACTTGACTAAGCGGATGGCAAAAGTATTAATAATATTAATAGTAATTAAAATATTATAAGTAATATTAATTAAACTATTATGAATAATATTAATTACATTAATAATTATAATAATTAATTAATTGACGAAAAATTTGAAAAATTGTACGTAGCGCGGATAGAAGTGTGAAGATGGCTTCAGTTTTATGATATTCAAGGTTTTTAATTGTAATTATTTGCCTACACCGGGTGCCCTGTTTATTCTCTTTATGGGGGGAGGAGATAGAGGGGAGAGAGAGAGGAGGGGGAGAGAGAGAAGGGGGTGGCATTCCCATGAATGCCATGAAGGCATCTTCATTGTTTACAGAGACAACAGAATTCAATTAGAACTTTCTAATTTATTGTGATTAGCTTCCGAGTAACCATTGGTAACGCGCGACGCCAGTCAGTTATCTGCAGAGATGAATTGCCTATCTATGGTCTCATTATCACATTATATCACATGTGATTGATGTGATTAACGATTCTGCTGTTTGGAGGTGCAGTGAATGGATGCACCCTTTGTTTACGATCCATTCATCATCGTCACCAGCACCGTTATCATCGTCTGGCTATTATCACTCGTGATGCTGTCATCATCCTCATCGTCATCGTCATCACCATCATATTTCGCACTACCACCACCATCATCATCGTCGTCATCATCATCATCATCATCACCGTCATTATGTTCGCTATCATTGACACTGCAACTATAATCATCAGTGTCACCTTTGCCATCATCATCATCATCATCATCGTCGTCGTCGTCGTCGTCGTCGTTTGCCTTATTGAATCAATGAGCAGATGAGTCTTGCAGCCAACTGGAGATCTTATCCCTAACCACGGATAGGCTCAGATGTTGGATCGAGTGTCAGACACGGTTCAGTGATTGAAATCGCTCGTCCGTGACGTTCGTTCGGCTCTCCAGTCTCTTGTTTTCCATCCCTCCATCGCTGCTTAGCACGATGAAATCCGAGTGGATGACGGTGTTGACGATGATGATGATGATGGTGATGATGATGATGATGATGATGGTGGTGGTGGTGGTGGTGGTGGTGGTGGTCTGTAATCATGTAATTAACTAAGTATGCAAAACGAAAGTCTCATGAGCGTCACCGTAAGCAGGTTTACTTAACTATGTTACATAATCTTTCTAAATTTAAATTATTTTTCCAGTAATAATTTATTTAAATTAATTTAAAAAAGTATTACTCGTCAAAATCATATAATATAATGATAGTGATAATGATAACGATATTAATAATAATAATAATAATAATAATAATAATATCATAATATTATTATATAATAATTCTAGGACCATACATCATTCCCCAAACCACGTTTAGAATTATAGATTTATTATTAATATCAACGACCTTCCTTACATAATTTCATAAGCGGCGTTGAACTCTGACCTGGGCAGGTCAGTGGGGCGTGAACCATTCGCCGGACAAGATGGTCACATGATTTGATCCCAGGAGAGCCCGGTGACGCTTGAGTGGTTTGCTAATTGGAAATTGATGGAGAAGGAGAATGAATGCCATCTTTGTGGATGGATGATAAGGCTCTTTGTAGCTGGCTGCTGATTGTGACTTTGATGATGATGATGATAATGATGGAATAATAATAATAATAAAAATGATGATGATAATAATAATAATAATAATAATAATAATAACAATGATAATGGTATTAATAATAATGATAAATAATAATAATGATAAATAATAATAATAATAATAATAACAATATAATAATAGTAATACTAATGATAATATTGATAATAATAATAATAATAATAAATAATAATAATATTATTAATAATGCCTTGAAGATTGTGTCGTCATCATTGCATTGTAATGAAGCAATATTAATGTAATATTACTATGTTGCTTTATATATATATACATATAAGTCTTGAAACTGGTTTTTGTCAAGCAATAATATTATTATTATTATTATTATTATATAAATTATATAATAATTATTAACACTACATGACGTTAGATCTCCTTGAAGGTATTGTTAGTATTATTATTATTATTATTATTATTATTATTATTATTATTATTATTATTATTATTATTATTGTTACTGTTGTTGTTATTATTATTGTTATTATTATTATTATTATTATTGTTACTGTTGTTGTTATTATTATTGTTATTAGCAAATATCTTCAGTCGTCCATTTGTTGTAATTGGAAGACAAACAGGAAATCAATGTCAAGTGCCTGAATGTTGAGAGTTTGTTGAACGTCTACCTTTATTTGTTGCCTACCTGTGATTACTCATCACCTTGAGTGGTTTAGTGCATGCAAGGATTTCACCACCACCATCATCATCATCATCATCATCATCATCATCATCATCATAGACATCATTATCATCATCATCATCATCATCCTGCTCTAATTATCGGATCGTCGGCAAATGATCTGCCGACTGGAAGGAGAGATCACAACAAATTGGTCTTAATTCGCTCTCCATGTGTGCTGGTAACCGATTAAAACTTTAATGGAATGGATGGATGGAAAGAATATATGGATGGATGGATGGATGGATGGATGGATGGATGGATGGATTTAAGAAGAAGTATACAATATACTATGTGTGATTGTTTACGGCCGAGTTGGAGAAGAAGCAANTGGATGGATGGATGGATGGATGGATGGATGGATGGATGGATGGATGGATGGATGGATGGATGGATGGATGGATGGATGGATGGATGGATGGATGGATGGATGGATGGATGGATGGATGGATGTATGGATGGATGTGTGGAATGAATGAATGATTGAATGTACGGATGGATGGGTGGGTGGAGAAGTGAGATTCGGTATTAAATTGTCTTGTTACACTAAAGAGGAGCTTACAGTGTTGTTACTATTGCCAGTTAGCAATTGCTTTTATCTATGCTCAGACTTTCTCATGGCCGATCCTGAAAAGAGCAGAGACTGAGTGAGCGAATGAGTGACTAAGTTGGTTTATGTATGAGTGTGTGTGTGAGTGAGTGAGTGAGTGAGTGAGTGAGTGAGTGAGTGAGTGAGTGAGTGAGTGGACGAATGGCCCTGGCCATTGGATGGATCGATGGATTTGAGAAACGAGCTGAAACGAAATATGTCATTTGCGGACAACTTTGAACTCATCCTTCCTTGCCTAAGGGCTGCCAACGCCTTGAGGATGTTGTTGCTGTGCATTGGCGATGAATTGATGGATGCATGAATGGATGGATGGACGTCTGGATGAGTGGAACTTTTTGGGCAAGTGGCACTTTTCGTCTCTGGCGCATCACTTTCCAGTAATGGCCTTGACGGCCCTTGCTTCCCCCTGAGGCTAATATTGAGAATTTTCCAAAGTGTTTCGGTTATTAAGAGTTTCTAAAACCTTTCTAGCTATTGATTGGTTGATTGATCTAGGAGCTGATTGATTGGTTGATTGGTTTGTGTTGATGGTTGTTGTAGCACTTTGATCACACACACACACATACACACGCACGCACGCACACACAGATGCACACTTTTCTGAAGAGTACCTGATGATGTGATTATGTGAAGGATGTCAGCTGTACTGGCTTTGAACTGAATCTCCAGTACTTTGGAGCTATGACTTTGAATGGTTACACGATGGTGATTGAATTGTTAGTGATTGAATCGTTAGTGATTGAATTGTTAGTGATTGAATGATTGACCTATCGACTGATTGAAGGGAATATTGATTGAACAGCCAGATGCAGTTGATGCGCTCTGATGGTTGGTTCATCATCTGATGAACCCTTCTTCATGAAGGGCCTACTAATGATTGGCTTGAGAATGGGTCGGATTACTCTGTTGTTGGAAAAGCATCAACCGAGTGTGATAATGATGACGACGACTTCCTATGATGGTGATGATGATGATGATGATGATGACGACGATGACGGTGATGGTAATGATGATGACGATGGTGATGGTGGTGGTGGTGATGGTAACGGTGGTGAACTGGTGATCAATATGGTATTGATGACGATGGCGGAGTCATCGGTGGTGGTGCTGATGATGATGATGGAAAGATTATATTTGAACTTCTTCACGATGGCCCCGTCAAACTTTCTGAGAGTGGAAATTCAATCCTCGCAAGAAGTGGGCGCTACATCAATTGACGCCTGACAAGTGTGTGGACGATATGAATTTTGTGCCTCGGCGAGCAGACGAGAGTTATGTGCGACCCTCCCCTCTTTCTGAGATGATGATGATGATGATTGTGATGATGATGGTGATGGTGATGATGATAAGGGGGGGATTATGATTATAACGATGACGATGACGACTTATTTTGCGCGTCATGTAAGTTGTAAAATAAGCAATCAAAAAATTCTATTATTAATTTTGTGTGATCATTCTACCCCTACGAATTTATTGCTCTAAAAGGACTTTAAAGATTATCAGACGTGTGACTGACTGAGTGAGTGAGTGATCCACCACCCCCTGGCTAAAAACATGGGTGAGTGGACTACCCCCCATCACTCGCCCCTCAACTCACCCCCACAAAAAACGTTTCGATAACTTTTCGAGTCACGTTACCTCGCCCTTCTTTAAATCACTCCGATTGCAAGAAACATTCCTAAAGAATAATCCCATCATTCACTTTTTATTGAAACTGAATTCTGTATTTATACAAACTAAACTTTGGCACGACTCCAGGTTTTTGATTGGCAACATTGGCAATCTCCTCCCATTTCTCGTCGTCGTCGTCATCATCATCCTCATCGTCATCGTCATCATCCTCATCATCCTCATCATCACCGTCATCATCATCATCATCATCAACTCCTGGTCAAATCATAAACTAAAGTTCATGCCAAGACTCTCCCGTGAGATCGCTTATTCCTTGACCTTTGGCGTGCGTGAACTTTGACCCGTTGAACTCATTTCGGGCTACTCTTGAGGTGAATGGAGCGCTCGACGTAGAGAAACCATTTAGCGCTGACATTTGTCGGTCTGAAATTGATCCTGCCCAAACAATCGATCAGCCTATTAGCCGCTCGGTGGCCCGAATCATTATAACGACTAATTGATTGAATTGATTGTATTCGACTAGCTAACTAGTGGTTATGTCCTGGAGTTATTAGCTAATAGGTTAGTGTTTATCGCTGAAAGTCCATAATTGCCATGGCTGGCTGGCTGGCTGGCTTGATATCTGAAAAATAAAACTTTACAAGATAACACAGAGATCGCTTAAAAGTGAATCTAGATTCTCACGGGGCTACATAAGTGGATGTTATTACTATTATCATAATTATTGTAATTATTTATTTATTATATAGTTAATTTATTATTATAGTTGGGTAGTTATCCTAACAACCAATCCATCTCTTCCACAGGCAAAATTCCAGCATGGCAATTCCTCAAGTGCCTCCACACTGTACGAGAAGGACAGCCAAAGTTCAGACAGCGGCAGAGGCCCTAGCGAAAGTGATTTCCAGCCAATCAGCAACATCCTCGCCAGACGTCCTAACCTTCCCCTCGTGGGATTGGCTACCCTGGGCCCAGTGCCCCTCAAGTCCTCCCAGGAGCCCCTCGGCGAGCAGGTCTTGTATTCAGGCAATCAGTATCCAGGTAAATTGTTTTTCCCTCGAGTTTCGATTTAGTTTTTTGTTTGTTAATTGCTTTTAAATCTACAGAGCAGCATTCATTAAGTAGTCGTGATGATGGTGATGATGATGATGATGGTGGTTGTGATGATGATGATGGTAGTGGTCATGATGATGATGATTAGGTAATGACAATGAAGGAGTCTGCTATCAGTGATCGTGCAAGTCTTGAATCTCAGATGTGGACCTTGTTGTTGTTGTTGTTGTTGTTGTTGTTGTTGTTCAAGCCTCAGAATCATCATCATCATCATCGTCGTCGTCATCATCATCATCATCGTCATCATCATCAGGATGATTTCAAAGAATGATTTTTTGCCCTTTGTTGTCGTTTACATTTAAATAAAAATGTTTCCAAGAATGTAAGACGTTTGTAACTGCTCGACTCAACACGAGCAACAACAGTTTGCAAGGAGAACAAACAGTCTGTAGGGAGTTATTTTTTAGGCCAGTTGTTGGAGCAGTTGTTGTTTTTGTTATTATTATTATTATTGTTGTTGTTAATATTATCATTATTGTTATTATTATTATTATTATTATTATTATTATTATTATTATTATTATTATTATTGTAGTTGTTGTTGTTGTTCTTGTTGTTGTTATTATTATTATTGTTGTTGTTGTTGTTGTCATTATTGTTATCATTATTGTTATTATTATTATTATTATTAATATTGTTATTGTTACTTTTATTATTATTGTTCTTGTTAACAAGGTCGGTTGTTGTTGTTGTTATTATTAGTATTATTATTGTTCCTATTATTATTATTATTGTTATTATTATTATCATCATCATTATTATTATTTTATTATTATTGTTATTATTATTATTATTGTTCTTGTTAACAAGGTCGATTGTTGTTGTTGTTGATGTTGCATGCCTCTTGATTTCGTCATGGTGAGGTCCTTTGATGTGCTGACAGTTCCAAGGAGAGGATTGTTCTCTGAACCAAACTCTAGGTCACTGGACCATCAACATCATCATCAAAACCACTATCATCATCATAACCATCGTCATCATCAGCAATACCAAAACCGTATCTACCACTATTGTCATAATCACTATCATCACCACTTTCATCATTGTCATCATGATCACCGTCATCATTATCATGATCATCATCACCATCATCATCATCATCACCGTTATCACCAGCATGGTTCATTCATCACCTCATTAAGCCTCAATCCGGAATTTCCTTTGATGAAACTCAATGCTGCGCTGCATCATTATCGATGGGGATGCGATGATGATAAAGATAAAGAAGATGATGATGATAAAGATGATTGATGATGGATGAGGAGGATGATGATGATATCAACTTGAAATGAACGCCTACGACCTCAGAGTGCGAATATTTCACAATTAAGATGATTATTCGCAATAATGTAAAACTATGCATCACCGTCATGACTGTAATATTTTAAAACCCATGCGGACCCCAAAAAATCCCCGGGCCCCGGGCATTTTCCCCCGTGCCTCCCCTCAAGCCAATCCGGGGGCGTCAAAGGTCTTCCGGTTTAGGCGCCGAGGTCACCCTCCCTAAGGTCACCCTCCCCGGTCCAGACTGACGATGGCGCCTCTCGGTTTTCCAGGAATGACTTTGTGAATGATTGTGGAATGAATTTGATTTGCGCTCAACTCTCCACTTTTTCCCGCTTAATTAATCAGACTGAGAGACCGTCCATAAATCTCCATGAGGCTTTAAAATTGTCCCAAGCTGATGAGTGTACTTACTCTAAAGCATCTGACGTTTTCGTCTGCTGTTTGGAATTGCTGTACTGCTATCGTGATTGATGGAATTATTATTATTATTATTATTATTGTTATTATTGTTATTATTATTATTATTATTGTTATTATTATTATTATTATTATTGTTATTATTATTATTATTATTGTTGTTATTGTTATTGTTATTATTATTATTACTGTTATTATTATTGTTATTATTATTATTGTTATTATTATTATTATTATTGTTATTATTATTATTATTATTGTTATTATTATTATTATTATTGTTATTATTATTATTATTGTTATTATTATTATTATTATTGTTATTATTATTATTATTATTATTATTATTATTATTATTAACATTGTTGTTGATATTATAGTACAATTGTATTTCTATTTATGCAAACACCGCCAATTAAATTTCATGTCGTGCTAACAATAATCTCAGTAATTGCGTTGTCAATGACAACTTGTCGTGCGTCCATAGCATCCACTTTCATGTCCATAGTAACGACGAATCCATCAACGTGAAGGATGACGTCATCAGATGTTTCATCCTGATTGGTTGGTTTTTGGCGTCTGCGTTTTGTTGTGCAGATTGAAATGTCATTTTTGCTTCTGCTTGGAACCCCCATTCTTCAAAAGTTTCATTCATTCATTTGCTAGTTCGTTCGTTCATCCATCCATCCATCCATCCATCCATCCATTCATTCATTCATTCATTCATTCATTCATTCATTCATTCATTCATTCATTCATTCATTCATTCATTACACACCAAAACATGCATTCAATTATTGCTTTGGTCAATAACTCTTCTGACCTTTGAACCTTTCTTAGTTCTGAGTAATTTGTCAGCATTTAGGGATGCAAGTGATAAAAGTGGGTATCAATCATTACCGGGGAGATGTTGAGGCGGGTGAGAGGAGAGGTCAACAATCCCTTGCATCCAGGGTCTAGTTTTGATTGGCAGGTTATTATCCATCATCCATTCATTCATCAATCCATTCATCCTTCCATCCATTCATTCATTCATGTCTTGAATCTACCTGACCAGGCAATTCATACATCTATTATGTTATATTCTATCCTTTCAGTTCTAATACTCTCACATGAGCCACTCTTCAATCAATCATCCATCCATCCATCCACCTTCCGTCCATCCTCTGAGTCTCACTTGGTTCACCTTGTTTATGTCCTATTATCTGANTGTTATTATTATTATTATTATTATTATTATTAATTGTTATTATTATTATTATTGTTGTTATTGTTGTTGTTGTTGTAATTACGATAATTATCAATATAATATTAATACACTAATTATTATTCCATGATTGAATTATTAGTATTTATAATGTAACAAAGCATGATATAAAGACACTTTTTCATTGCAGTTCACCACCAAGCCAAATCCCCTGTCCACAACAAGGCCTCTCGAATCTACCAGCAGCCCGGGGGACGCTTTGTCGAGGGTGCATCGGACAACCCAAGATTCCAGGATGGACAGTACCCTTCCAGTCCTTCTGATCCTCATGGGGCTCAGCAGAGGTCAAGGACTTCGAGCGTCCAATCCTTGAGGCCGCCAATGATGGCTTCTTTGGAAGATTTCGACCAGCTGGATGCCCAAGGTGTTAGAAACTCTAAGAGGGTTTTGGGTAGGAGAGATCTGAAGAGGAGCTCGATGGTTCTTAGCCCCAAGAACCAGCAGGTGTCGGAGGATTTGACGGCGGCCGAGGGCAAGACCAGAGTCCCTTCTCATGACGGTCTAGATGGAGATCAATTTTTCCAGTCCTACTCCCCGTTCTATTATCCCAACAGAACCGGAATGAAGAACAGCCTGCCGAAAAATGGCACTGGAACGCAGGGCCCCAGATGCCCCCCTCCATATTCCAACGTGTCTGCTGGTCGGCCCCCTAAGCATGTGACTTTCGACGACACCCTCAATCATTCTTCGAGGGATGTCGGACACAGGGAGTACCTGCCTCCGGTCGGTTCCGGTTCCGTGGCAAATTCTTCGGCATCGTCGGGCTCTTATAACGTCAGAAAGGCCGACACCGCTCACAATTCTCCCGTCAGTTTCGTCCTCGTTTGAACCGAACGGTGATTGACAGATGAACCGATTGACGATTGATTCTCAGGCAACTTGGATTGCAGGATTTTTCGAGATGCCTTTCCGATGTCGTCCTGAAGTCGAGTACTTAGTCGTTGTTTTTTTTTTCCTACTTGTACTCGCATAGCATAGACAGTTTGTTGTACTGCTTCGTGCTGTCGGTCTGTACTCGACGAGACGACGTTGATAGTACAGTGCCATATATTTGTATATTTCTACATTTTCCCAAATGCTTTTTACTGCCTACTGACTGACTGATAGCCAAGTGCAATTGCAATCTTAAAGGCAGTTGGATCCTTGAGGATTGTGGTTGAAAGATGAGTTGAAAGACTGTGCCATCTTTTTTTGTGGACGTGACATGGCATGACATGACATGTCATGACGTGACATGGCACAAGAGAATGTGACGTTTTTGTGACAAAATGTTTGTAAGATATTTTTCAGAATAAAATTGTTATTGTCGATGAACAATCTTGATGTTTTATGCCGAGTACAGTGGCTCTTAATGATTTTGTTGTGGAGATGTTGATGTACTGGAAATTATGTTTTATTATAATCTGATTATAATTATAGAAATATTATAATATAATAATGATGATTATTATTAATATAAATAGTATATATCATAATATAACGATATTTATTATTATTAATATAATTTTATAAATATTATAATCTAATATTATATTTTATATTAAATAATAATAATATAATCTAATATTATATTATAATGTATATAAATATTATAATATAATAATTATTATTATTATTTGAGTTTGCTTATTATTATTATTATTATTATTGTACATTTCTTTTTTCAGCCATGTTTGCATTGGAAACCGACGGGTTCCAAAGAGTTGTTTTTGCCATTTGCTTTCCATTTTCACAAAGTGGTTTTGTGATCTATTATGTCTTAATTGCTGTTATTATTATTATTATTATTATTATTATTATTGTTGTTGTTATTATTATTATTGTTATGATTATTATTATGTTATTATTATTGTTGTTATTATTATTATTATTATTATTATTATTATGTTATTATTACTATTATTTTTATGTTATTATTGTAGTTTTTCTTTATTGTTATTATTATTATTATTATTATTGTTATTATTATTAATGTTATTATCGTTTATTGCTTGGATAAATCCGTTTCATTTTGGCCGTAACTTTACTAACTAAATCATTTCACTGGCAAAGGAAACCATTTTACCAGCACAGGAGAAAATTGTTTGTTCATGCTGATGCCGGAATCATGTCCGGAAACAGATATCGAACTGAGATTAAAAAAACATTTGCCTATGTTTTCCGTAATTATTAAGTATAATTAATAAATATCACCGGATTATTATGGCTTTGATGATACTCTATTGAACGTTGATGGCAGTCGTATATCCTTAGTTATTTGATTATTAATTTATTAAGTTATTTGAGAATAAATTCCAGGCTTAATTCCTATTTATTAATTTTGAAATTGAATATATATTGAGTTAATGATTAATTCCAGGTTTAATTCCTATTATTATTTATTAATTTTGAAATTGAATATATATTAAATTAATGATGATTAGATACTTAATATCTCTCCAAATACCATCATTTTTAAGTAGAATTTTTGATTATTTTAAAAGTTTTAAAATATATTTTAAACATATTTGGTTGAAAAAGGTTCGAGCTGAGAAGCGCCTATTTGATCCTCTGCTAAGTTAGCAACCGCCTTCTAGCTGATGGCTAGCGACTAAACCACTTTTAGTCGGCTGACTTATCATTGTTCTTCGTGCTATTATTTTATTATTACTAATACCGCTAAGTAGTTTTAATCTTTAAATTTAAGTCTTTAATCATCATCATTCGACCTGGAAAGCTCATTCCAGCTCAGCGCCGGTTGTCATCAATAAGCGATTAGTACTGGCATCCCTAACCATGGGGTCTTAAGTACCCTTCATGGATGCACATGTGTGCCCTGTTATCACCATTCCATTATGTCCGGATGTGGCATGGAATGTTGCCAGGAGACTGTACGCTTCGTTGGCTCTCTTCTTAATGTTTCCATTTCGTTTGGGTTTCTGCCATGCATGGGTTAGCACTGGTTTCGGAACGACTGTTCAAGCCATAAAGATAAGGAAGTCATAAGGTCATATGGTTGTTGTAAACAAAATATTCAAAATTGTAATGCTGTTCTATTACTTAATTAAGTAATTTACTTTAGACTGGAGGTGAGCCTTTCGCCAATTTGGGGCGCAGTGGAGTTTGATTTTCATCAGTTTTAAAATTTCATTTTAAAGTATTTATCATAAATAAATAACGATAAGTTAATTTAATTACAACTAATATAATACAATTTTTAAGCACATAATATTATTATTAAAATCAGTTGGCTAGTGGCATCTGGCGAATCAACATTAAATCCTTTCTTTTTTTTATAAATTTAATTTTCTTAAAAGCAAAATTCTCAGAATCCTGGTGGATCAGAAATCATGGCGCTTCTCTTCCATTGGTTGGATTTGTTATGAAAGACCCGACTGAATTTTTGAGCTTCAACTTATTACTGTTCTTTGTTCTACGTTTCTTAATGTTTCCTTGACAGTGTTTCGGGCAGACTTCAGCTCGCTTTCTTTAACAAATTCAAACATGGATGGCTGGTCGAGGGTCTTTGAAAGCAAGAAAGATCACAAAAAAATAAATAAAATAAAACATAATGATACAAAAGTAGTGTTGAAACCATATTTGTTTTTGGATAACTTGTGCTCATGCATTTGGTTCAAAATTCTAATGCATATTTGTCTGAGGAAGCATAATTTTGGCTGACATGTCACATGTGCGACGGTTACAATATTGCCAACGTATATGTCGAAGCATTTTTGTCGCTAAACTCGGGTGGACATTACATTAAAATAACCAGATTTATACATGTGATTGGTTCTATTACTGCTTAACATAACTTACGATTATCATTGCGGTTAGACTTTGCCGTTTATGGTAAAGCAGGCCTTAGATATAACATTTGATTAGGGATGTTTTTTTTGTGAAATGTCGTTGTAATTTACATTTTGAATCAGTGTTTGCGTTGGTTGAATATAAAATATTCATAATTTTATTGATTTGAAATCATTTGTTCCCATTCACTCCACTCAGGAATGCATTGGAGCATCTGGGTGGTGGGGGCCACGTCTGTTCGACCATCGATGACCACCACTTCAAGGCTACGGACTTTTCCTGATAGTTTCGACTGGAATCATTCCCTTTGTTGCACGTGTGTAACTATCGACAGTCAACGAAGTCTCAAAAAGATTTTTCGTTTCTAGTTTTATTTAGAAAAATATTAACTGTTCAATGTGGATAGAGTGTTAATTTAGGAAATGGAGCTGCATTGATACTGAGAGTTCCAACAAGCTGAATGCTTAGTTTGGCAGGGGGCTAAAACTTTATAATAGGCTCGAGTCGGGCTGGCCTTGTGGAATCAGGTGGAGGGTGGCACTTTTGCGCCCGCAAAGCCGGCTTTAGGTTCTTAATTGGAATAGTTGGGTGTCAGTAAAAAATGGCCAGGAAAACTAATGTTTCAATGTAGTCGATTGTTTGGAAGTATGCTGGTCATCTCAGTTGTCAAAACTGCGCTTGGTCGTCTCGTTCAATGCTACTTTTCCAATAAATTATTAAAACAAAAATCATTTGGAACATTTTAATTTGTCGGTCGGGGAGGGTTTTTCTCTGGCGATGCACTCACTGGCACAGGTTAGTGTTACTAGCAGAGACCAGTGTTAATCACAAGTGATACTTTTAAGTGCACTGAAATTATCGTCGGCTGGTTTCGATTTGCTTGAATAATAATAACAACAATAATAATGTATTCTTTTTATTGGACGTAAATGTCACAAAATGATTCAATTCAGAAGAATCAATAGTCCGAAAGGACCATCGGGAGGGATGCATTCCCCCTAGTGGACGACCTGTAACATAAGTTAAAATAACCAACTAAACTTAACAACAAATCAATTAAATCAACCAACGAACTCGAAACCCACGTGTCGCCGTGAAGATCATCGATATCAAAACATAAAACATTGTCAAAATATATTCCTTCAACTTAAGTTCAAACGACAATAATGGCATGTTCAATAACAATTCTGAAGACTGGGTGGAGTAAAAACATGGGCCAGTACATTTTCATAGAGAATGAAACTTATATTGTACATATCTACAACGTCCAGTCCGGGATCGAAGTTTGTCGACGACAGATCCAACTGCAGCACTTTCTTGGATTTCTCTGGAACCTTCTGGTGCTCTGAAGTCCACATGAATTTGTCCTCCCTTTCTAGATCATCCGATCAGTCTCTCCTCGCACTCATCTCAGGTACGAAAGAGTAGTAGCTGCCTAATCGTGCCTAAGAACGACTTCAGCTGCTTTGGCTCCTTAGGCGCCGTCCTCTCGACAATAGCTTGAATTTTCTCAGGGTCTGGTCGACGGCCATCTCTTGAAGCCCCAAGAAGATTTCCATTTTTACGAAGGAACACTTCTCCATCCCGATGCAAAATCCACATTAAGGGATTTGTGAAAACAAAGCCTGGACATTGTCGTTGTGTTCCTTCATAGCTTAGGTCCAGTCACAGTGGCATCATCTAAATATGCTGCACAAACTTCAAGTCCTGTGAACATCTGATCCACGACTTGTTGGAAAATGCCGGGTGCACATTCGACTCAGATGGGTATTCTGGTACTGGAGGCCTTTGTGAGTGTTGATTATCACCAGTTTCTTCGAGTCATCTTCGACTTCCATCTGCAGCTATGCTTAAACTAAGTCGATCTGAGTGAACCATGCTCCTCGGTTCTGACGGGCAAAGATTTCATCGGGTGTCGGCAGAGGATGTCAGTTCATTTCTAACGCTTCGTTGAGTCCTGTCTTGAAATCAGTGCAGATCCTGACCGATCCATTCTTCTTTGCAACTGCAACGATCAGTTCAGCCCAAGGTGCTCGAGGACAACAAGCATTTTTGGTTGCGTCTATACGTTTACATAACGTTTCCTAAATTCCATCCGTTGCTAACGTTTAAGCCCCCCCTGACACTCATGTTTATGGCACTCTAAGAATGAATATATTATTATTATATTATCATTATTAGTCTCAATAATCATCGGGGCTTCAGGATTAGTATTGATTAAAGATTGTCACTAGCGGGGATTGAAACGGGCACTTGTTGAAATTGTTGTCTTGTGCTTATGTTGTTGAGTTCGTATCTTTTGTTTTTCTCAACTCGTAAGAAAAATCAAACTGCAGCAGCAAGCCTCCAGTAACGGAAAAAAGGATTTACTCAGATCACCGAGAGGTACTCAGTCTGAACGCGAAGGCAGACTGCACGACCGCGACCAAGGCCATTGAAATCGACATCAACTCGGCGGCAAAAGTTATGAGGTGCCCGTTAGTCCGGCTTAGCGGATACTACAAGAGACATTGGAACGATCATCGGGGCCTTCTCAGGCACAAGGAGGGGTGACCGTCGTATGGAAGGCGACGACCAAAATATCAGAGATTAAAGATCGTCCCAAAGCAATGTTCCTTTCTGGTGATGTGAAAGGTGGAAAAATGGTTGCCATTAATTTTGTTGGAGCGTAGTTCCCACTCGAGTTGAGAACAATTACTGAGTTTGTGGAATGTCTTAGGGGTATGATTCTCGCTTGGGTTGCGAGAGGTCCCGGGTCCATGCCCCAGACGAGCCCCCACGACATTTTGGTGCAGTCGACAGGATCGGGATCGTCTATCAAGATTATAGATCGAAGGAGAAATTTAGAGCAGAGTCTGTCATATCGTCAGCCAGTTCAGGGGAAGATCGCATCAGAGAGGAGTCGGGACTATTATCAGTGAGAGTATCCATTTGCGTCGGTTGCCCTTTAGTTATAAATTCGTAGTTCATGATGGCCGAAGTCGGTTTAGAGATATCAACAGAGACTTATAATGAGGGTTATGAATCGTTAGAGAGCCCCAACCCAGAGGTCGGTGACAAAAGGAGAGAATCGTGAGATTGTGAAGCGAGGAGGAGGGAATTGTGCAAAGATATATCGAGGGAGCGATATTCGGAAGACAAAGAGACGAAAGAGCCTATAGACTCAATGAGCAGGAACAGACGTGCTCTCACACTGGAGACTGAACGTAAAAAAATTTCCAAAGATGTCCAACTTGTCAAAAAATTAATGGCAGCACTGGTGACCAGCATGCTGAGTGAATGCACATCTTCAACGCGTGGTGTTTTGCTGACCGACAGACGATTCGTTTATTCATCTCTTATTGGCAGGCTATCATCACCACCAGCAATATATCTGATGACAATTTGACCAAGTACAAAGTTTACTGGGGTCATCTCAACGATATGAAATAACAAGAAACGAGGTCAAATTTATTTACGTTTGGCCGAAGCCTTTTGTTACTCATTCAGCAGAACAAGACGCGAGTTATTCGTACCAGTCTCCGTCTTGTTTAATTGCTTTACAAGTTTATTTCAATTCTCCAAATTCGACTTTTAATAATTTACGCGAAATAAATCGTCACGAAAACTACCGATAGCATTTCGTCGCATTGAGATTGCATTTGCGGTGTCGACAACTCCGCATTATAAAGGGAGAATCGTTAAAGAAATTATGAAGTGCTGTCATCACACCTCATCATTTGTGGGGATTACATAAAGAACACCTCAAAATATTATGCCAAGTATATCAAGGTTTGTCCTCACAACTTTGATATTTTTTGTCTTTGGATTGAAATGGCTTTATTTAGAAATAAATACATGTGATTTTTTATTGAAGGAATGCACAAGCTTGGCATCAATATGCGGAGTGAAAGCTCCAATGCTTTTGTTGTACAAAAAGAGGGAAGTTCATTCTGCTGTCATTGCAATGACTGCTAATGGAGCAGTTAATGCCAATGTGACTAAATCAGAGGAAATTCAATTTCTAAATGACCTTACAGATGTTAGTGGGAATGACAGTCATTTAAATAATAAATTAATTATTAACTTAGTCATTAACTTCCCAAGAACAAGCTATTTTTATCCTAATCGAGTTGATTAAACAGAGTTCTGGTACCAAAGATGACTTATGTTGCTGCTCGACTCAAGTGCATTTTGGCAGAAGATAGAAGAGGTAGTTTTTTGAGGATAGAGTTTTGAAGGACTATGATTGATGCATCATAGCTCAAGCCCAAGGAGTATGGTGTGAACAACTATCAAAAATCACCTCACTCACACCACAATTCCTCTCATCAGCTCAAACTATTCCAAGAACCCGAGGCCACAACCACAAATCGACAACCAGCAAATTCCGACGCGAGACCTCAAAACGCTTCTTTTGCAACCGTGTCGTAAAACCATGGAACTCTTTACAGGCCGATATCGTAAACTCTACGACCCTAACCCGATTCAACTCTGCAATTCAGCAACTAAACTTCGACCAATACCTTAGATTTAAAGAACTTTAAGATGACTTGTTTCTTGAAACAAATTAATTTCTAAGCCTTTTTGTCTGGCTGTTGCTTGAATATTATTTTCGTTTACATTTTATTGCTTGGTCATGTGAGCGGTTAAAAGCCCTTCGACCTCGTGTGAATTATAAAAATAAAACCTATACCAAGGAGCATATTAATTGCTGGTCGCTTGTTAATTTGTTGTAATCATTGTAACAACGTTGTTGTTTATGTTTACATTTAGTGCAGGGAACCCTGAAGTATCTAGTGCCAGGAAGGGTAAATGCAGTTTGTATTGTGACGGTTATCGACGGTAGACTTTATCGATAGTTTAACTTAATTGTCACGAGTCATGCAAATTCTAAATACCACTTTCAGGATCGGTAGCCTGAAAAAATGTAAAATGTCGGTTTAAGTGCACGAACATTCACTGGGTGATCAACAATGATCTGAGATTGATGAATGTGAAGATCCTTTCCCCTCGAATCACGAAAGTAATGTTTCCCGAAGAGGAAGATACCCGCCCAGAAGATTTTCGAGCCTCCCGACATTTACTCGAAAAACGACCTGGGCGGCCACAAAGGTGGAGCTCCAAAGATTTCTCAACTCATAAGAAACTTCAAATGGCAACAGGGGTCATAAGTAAGCCAGAGGAATAGCTAGGGAGGGCAATGGGGTACATATGTCCCCGGGTGCAAAAATGAGGCTTACAAAATTACATTAGTGGAGCCGATGACTTCGAAGAAATGAACGTTTTTGCTTGTTCTTTTTGTAGCCCTCCAATCGACGATAACAGAAAAGTTGAAGGCTGTTGAAGAGCAGCGAAAAGACTTAAGTTAAGGTTAAGTTTAATATATGAAGCGTTTTATTCTTCGTTATCGTTCCATCAGAGTGTTCTACCATCTGGAGTAAAGTACCTGATTGATTCATGCGACAACAGCGAACGTGGGTCGTTGATGCTCGTCAATCTTCAGAAGGAAGAACAGACATTAGACTGGCTCAAATGGAACAAAAATCTCTTATTACTTTCAAGTAAAAAAGACTTTCTCTAGCAAAGGCTTTGGAGCAAAAAAACTTGTTCAAGGTGAGAGTATTCAGATTGTTCAGATTTGTTTTGATTTGTTGCAGCATCCTTGGTTGTTTGGCTGCTTGCAGACAATATTCAGACAAGAAAATGCATGTGGAATGCAGATTTTGATGCATACATTTGTAATCTGTTTTGCAGTAGTGACGTGCCATTCTGTTATTGCAAACTCTTTCAGGTTTAGACTTTGAACTCAATTTTTTATATATTTAAGTTATACATAGATTTACTATAATTTTACAAATGCATATCACCATTCTACTCTGGCGTCTCAACAATGGAATTTCCCTATTGACCAATCATGTTTCAGCGTTGATATTAATTATTCATTCAGGTTACAATAAAAAAAGTCACGGGCGAGACGCCAATTTTATAGTTCGCTCCCGGGCGAAAAATATCATAACTACGCCGCCTCTGATGGCGTCGTCACCCTACATAGCTTCCTATCAAATAATAAAAATTCTAAAATGCTGTCGCCCTGACACTCACGGAACCTATTGGGTTCAAATTAAAAGGGCGTCGACCCTATCAGTTACAGAAAGGATTCGTAAAAAAAGATCCGTTTAAAATAAAAATAAAACAAGAAAAGGCCTCGCTTTCACCTAGAAAATACTAACAACTACCTTGTCCCTAACGTTCTCGATTGTTCTTCCCGATGTTGGTTCACGATGTCGATTTGGCCAGAAAAATTGGGCATAACCCTCAAATGACTTGAGACATCCTAACTTTTAACAAAAATATTTATTCCATTTGAAGATTCGACGACATTAAACGACTAATTCGGACCATAGCCCCGCCACGACCCGACTGCCTCTCGACAAGCCCAACTCGCAGAAGCCAGGATAACAGCAGTAGCGGATATAATAATTTAACAAAGAATGAATGTTAATTAAGTTTTTAACAGTTAAATTTTTTTAAAATTTTTAATTTGTGATATCCGCCAATAAGTTGTTTAA